>JASAND010026980.1:0-53458 GCA_030248195.1 Trissonchulus latispiculum
GACCAAACCTTCTGGCTTCACATGTGTGGTTTGTAAAAGTATTGCAAACTGCATCTTGGGCTGTTTGGTTGCTTCTTGTTTTGCTGAGAGGTCTTGGTGAATATGCAGTGATTAGTGCACAGGTGGATTATACTTTAATTAAAACCAAACTAAATTTAGAAAGGTTTTGATATTAATATTTCCATACTTCGCTTAGTTTTAACAGGTTTCAGTAACAAGCATTTGGAAGACTATACCTAATGTTAGTAGATAGGTCTTTTGCTTGGTTTACGCATTGTAGTCCTACGTCTTGGTTTATTTTCGTTTGTTTTCAGAGGCAAAAATTTGGACATCTTTGGGTGAAAACTGTTTTTAAAATGCAACAATGTGTTGATGCCGGAATCGATATTGCATCGGCCTTTACTTTTCAGATTTACTGTGCTGCAGTATTAGGATACATATTTGTTTCAATAGATAAGAATGCAATTTATACTCCCAGAGAAATCCTTTCGTATAGTCTATCTGTAAGTATGTGTGTAGGAAATGTTGTTTTGATTGTTGCGGTGATGGAACATTGAAATTAAGAAACAATGAATAAGTAGGTTCCGCTAAGGATCAATATATCTCAACACCGGGTAGAACTATCTCCCTCCCTATCAACTTGTTTGAACATAGTTGAGTAAAGATATTTTTTAGTTTTCAAAAACAGGAACTGTGAAAACATTAGTAGCTTATGATCTGGTTCGGTTTTGCATATAATGGGTTTGAATACATTTATACGTTTGTTGAATACGTTTGTTTACATTTATTACACTTTTATTTATACCCCATATTAGTTTGCCAAACTAACATAAATATGCAAATCGCTGTTTCATGCGGCATATATGTGAGTTCGTAATTCTGAAACTATGCGCTAAATTTGATTAGATAAACCAATGAATCTAGCTTAAATGGTTTTGTTAGATATGGGCTATGGGTAGTAGCCAAATTTGGTGTTATGACCAGTAATTATATCAGTCGCATGGTCGCATCTGGATTTTGCGTACTTGATAATGCGATGATCTAAAAACGTAATTAACTGTTTATTTATAATATTGTAACTTTTTGCTAGGCTGGTTTGAGACTGAACATCAGGTGTTGCAGCGGATGCTCTAATGAAAGATGCATCTCTGACTGGAAAACCACTGTTGCGAAGTCTACCAATGGCATAGATAGAGAAATCATGGAAACAATGATCTTGCACAATTTAGTATTTCCGTCGCCTGAATTTTACTTGGATTCTGTTGAAGACATGGCAAAATTTACAAGCTACGTAGCTAATGAATCAAAACAAATCTTTTACGTCAGCCAGCCCTTTTGCGACGAAATGGCTAAAATGAAGCCAGACCTGCTTTTTGTATCTGGCGATCCACAAATTAATTTAGGCTACTCACCTGTTTTCAATATTAAACATAAGAAACTGAAAAACTACTTTGAAGCTGCGTCTGCCTTTGTTTTTGAGCAGAATACAACAAAGACTGTTAAAAGTATGTATCAAAGCAAGGCTCCGATTACATTTCCAAAGCCGTTACTGTTTTCTCTGGGATTGGATATTTTTGCTGATGTTTTCAAATATCTATTCTTAGCATATGGCCTCCTCATCGTATTCCTGACGCTAGAAATTATGCTAAAGCGTTCATTACGATTTCTGGTATAAATATTGGTGGTCATGAATTCATGTTTCTCAATTACAGTATTTAAAATGGTGTATATCCTAAAACCTAAAGCCACTCATTCATGAAAGTTAGTATTTAGTAATGCATCGGTAAAACATATTTTTGTGGATTGTGGACTGTCGCTACCTTTTTTATCGAGTGTTCGAATTTAGTTTTCATAGTCTCAGGTATTTTTGCATAGAACTGTCGAATCATATCCATTCTTCACATCTATACGTGGTGTCCGTCACATTCAGTCTTGGCCGACTATAACTCACATTTCACTGGCGACAAACTGTTTTCATTAGAGTTGTTGAAACTTGGACATGAAAATGCTGTCCTTCAGAGAATATTGTTGCTAAAGCAGGCATCCTCTTCGGTTGCTTCTAGTAGTGTGTGCCTTTTCATTTGGACTTTATTGCAATAAAATAAAAGCTTGTAGAGCGAGATTCGAACTTTCGCATAGCAAGGCTTTGAAAAAATTCTGAAGAATCTTAGTCCAGCCAGAACTGTATGGTACTAATTTGTAACAGTTTACTCTGTAATGTAGCTGAGCCCTGTGTCGTATAATGGAACAAGTAATAATCATTTCATGGTTTTCAGAGACTTTAAATGTGGAATGCAGTCGCAACTGCAAATGTTTAGATGATAAGAACAATTCTAGGTCAGCGAAAAATTAGCAGGTAACCCAAATCGGAACCCGAATTCGAAGCGAGAGAAGCTTTAGAACTGAAAGGTAAATCGTTACCGGACCCGGTTATGTGTTGAAACCATAATAATGGTGGTTTGAAGTTACAATTAAAGAATATACTATTTGAAACTTCACACTTTCAGCTGCATTTTCAATTAGTTCTGAAAACTAACTTTTTTGGTCTTATTTCTTATTCTTATCTTATTTTCACTGCAAACTGTAATATTCCCTACAAACATTTTGTAAAGGACATCGCTTTGATGTTTTTGCAAGCCACTTAACAGCAAAGTGTTTAGCCATGTTAATGCCTTCTTGAATAGCATCATATTACCCGACTATCCCGAAATACTCAGATCTTAACAGTGAGCTAATTGCGCCATTGAATTTGAGAAGTGTGAGCTATTAGCTTAGTCAAGATTAATGACCGACCACAAAGGAAGCAATTGGTTTGAAGCGTTGGCAGACGTTAACATTAAAAACTCCTGAGCAAAATAATCACAACAAGACTTAATGTAGCATCTTTTTGTGAAAGTAGTTGGCGTTGGGTACCCGCGGATGTCGGGTCGGGTCCGGTACGGGTCGAAACTTTCGACCTGCTCGACCCGCGGATTAAAGTAGAAATTTTACCTGAAAGTTTGTATTTTTAGGCCAACTTCCAGGCTAATTTTCAAATTTGGAACAAGAAACATCAATTTCTGGGAACATGCGAACAGATGTTTTAAAACTGAATAACGTTTGCCTAATTTGGTTAATTACTAATGGTAACACTGATTTTGGCTTAAATTTTTGACAAAATTTTAATCAAAGCCGATTTTTGGCCATTTTATCACAACTTTGTCCAGTTTAGGGCGGGTCAAGTGGGTCTTCCAATGACGAAAGCGGGTTGCGGGTGCGGATCAGGTGGATGCTGGTCAAAGGTACACGGGTCAATTTTTTGATCCGCTTGCAACTCTGCGTTGGCATCACTGGCCATTGGACACTGACAAGTATTTGTTGTAAAAATAGAATCTACCGATTGTTGGCAATGCTTGGACAGAAACTTTGTAGGGATCACTGGTGCTGTGCTAATGCCGTAACAAGATAAGGTTGAGCACTGAAGCTAAGGCTGCACATCTTTCTGCGATGGTTTAATGGTTTAATGGTTAAGCCAGAGTTAAGCCATTTACAGTACAACGGTAAATCATATTTCACTGTAACAAAAACACAATTACAAAAGCTATACGACAACATGTAACCTGCATCTGGGAGGCCCCTACGAGCCGACAAACGACTACTTATACGAGGCCTTTGAGAAATATAGAAAAGTCACAATTTTCAGCTAGACGTCGTTTAAACAAGCACAAATTAGGTGCATTAACAACTTCGACAGGTAATGCATTCCATATAGAAATCACTCTATTACTGAAAAAGTTTTGCCTACTAACTTACTATGTGGTTTAACAAGCAATATTTTATGCAAAAGGATTATGTTGCTAGGGGAATATTTACATAAATTGTAGGCCTGCTGCGCAGCTGAAAACCGTTTTTATAGATACTTATTCGGCTAATGTCTGACATAAGCTATCTTCAAATCACGTAAGTCTAAATTAAATGGCAAATATATACCATCTTACTATTAAAGTAAGCAATGATCAATTGTCCAAATGTTTTGAAACTTGCGGAATCCGGTTTGGTTTAATACTGCCACAATCTCAAGAGTAAGCTACACATTAGTACGTATTTTGCCAGAATATTAAATGTGCAAACGAAAAAGATTTGCAGATTTATTAAGAGAAGTCTTGTCGGAACAGACGATTGTACTTCCGGTTTTGATTTTAGAGATCAGTGCTTTAGAACATATGCGTAATTAACATTTGTAACCAGTTTCCATGAAAATTTTATATAGAAATCATGCAGTCCCTATCTTAAAGAATTGCAGATGTGCATTTATGCAAGAATGTATGTTACCTGTGGAATCTGAGTGCAAAGTGGAGGACTAAGCAAATTTAAGAGACCTGCTGCGCTGAGGCGCAGCAGGAAAAAGCTTAAGATTATGGCCACGACATGTACGACTAGGTGACAATACAAAAAACTCATTTACATTAATGTCAACCATACCGTTCAAAATCTTGTACACAAAAGTTAAGTCCCTAACTAAACGTCGTTCCTCCAAGCTTTTCAAATCAAGCTTTTGCAAACGCTGCATATAAGTTAAATTTAGAAAACCAGGTAAACGTTTAGTAAACTTTCTTTGTACTTTTTCAATTAAACAAATGTCTTTAACATAATAAGGGGACCAAATTTCGGAGGCTGTTTCAAGCTTAGGGCGGACGTAGACTTTAAATAGGTTGACGAGAAAGTTTATGTTTCGACATAAAAATGACCGATAAATTAGGTTTACTGTTTTCATTGCTGAAGACGTGATCTGCAAACAATGACGGTCAAACTTTAAGTCGCTTTGAACAATTACCCCTAGGTCCTTCATATCATCTACTTTAGACAACATCTCTCCATTCATTGAATAGTTCCAGTAAGGGTTGTTTTTGCCAATGTGAAGTACTTTGCATTTTTCGACTGCCAGACTTAACTGCATTGTCTTAAACCAACTTACAATTTTATCAAGATCGTTTTGCAGCAACCAACAGGATTGTTTAGAACTAAAAGTTAGATATAATTTCGAGTCATCAGCATAAAGTTTGAGTTTAGAGTTCTCAATAACATTAGTTAAGTCACTAATGTAAACAAGAAATAAAATCGGGCCCAGAATACTGCCTTGTGGTACGCCTGACTTTATGTCGCCTAAGCTTGACTTGCTACCAGATATTTCAACATACTGTTTTCTACTAGTTAAATAATCGTTTAGCCATTTGATAATATTGGGTGGAACTTTGAGAGCAATTAACTTTTGAATTAACTTTGAATGTGAGACGCTATCGAAAGCTTTTGCGATATCCATATATACCACATCAACATAATTTCCGTCATCAATAGCTTTCGTCCAATCATTTAAGCACTGCAATAATTGCGTAACAATTGAGCGTTTAGGTAGAAAACCATGCTGATGAGTAGATATGAAACGGTTCCCAATAAGAAAAAATTTTAAAGCATCGGCCACTAAGTCTTCCATATATTTATTGCATCCTACCAAAAGACTAATAGGTCTGTAGTTTTTAACATTGGAATTGTCACCTTTTTTAAAAACAGGAACAATTTTCGCGATTTTCCAATCAGTCGGAACTAGCCCAGTAGCCAAAGATACTCTAAATATGATGGATAATGGCAAACAGATTGAAATTGCCAGCTTTTTCGTAAAAAAATTGGGGAAACCCGTCAAAACCTGCACTGCTTTTGTTTGCGGAATTTTTTTGCAATCGTATACTATTTGTTCAGAAAAGTCGAGGACAGGGAAATCTATGATAGTTCTTTGTGCATTTAAATTCAATACTATTCTGTCATCATCGACAAATACTGACTTAAAAAACGAATTAAATGCATCACATGTTTCCTTGTCATATAAAATAACATCTCCGTTATCAGATTTCAAGCAAGGAATATCAACCTTACAACCAAATTTAGATCGCATAAACCTCCAAAAAACGTTTTGATTTCTGGATTTTAAAATTTTATCTTCCTGTTCAAAACAATCTTTTCTACGTAATTTTCGAGTTTTTGCAATGGCTACTTTCCACCTTTGATGATTTAAAGGGGCCGGGTTTTTAGAATATGCATTATGTAACCTCTTTTGAGATCTAAAGGACCTTCTAGTTTCAGCAGACCAAAAGCCACTTTTACGCCGATCAAAACTATTATAAGTACTCCACGGAACAAATAGAGTTACGCTTAAATCTAGATGCTTCTTAAACGTACTCCAGAAATCATCAATGGTGACGCAGCTATTGAATTCATCAGGCCAAGAAATGTTTAAAAGATATTTATTAATTTCGTCAAAATTTGCTTTGTGAAAATTTCTAACTGGAGTAGTATTTTGACGACCAATATCGAAGAAACAAAAATATCCTGTAACAGAATTATGATCAGAATTGCAAAAAGGCATTTCTACATTTACAGCGGTCACAAGGTTAGGCTCATTGCACAGAACTAAATCTAGAATATTACCATGCACATGCGTGCTATGATGCACATACTGTTCAAAACCTAGCTCTATTGTCAGATCAATAAATGTAAGTTCAGATTCAGTTACGTGTCGTAAATCCCAGTTCCACTTATAATTTGGGTAATTAAAATCACCTAAGACAATTGATCTGTTGGAAGTAAATTTAGCCAAGTGGGCACACAATTTATTTGTTGAGTCTACCATATTAGGACTAGGACTGCGGTAGTAGACTGCTACATCCAAAGAGTCATATCCTCTATCCATAAAAAGGCGAACCCACGCAGATTCAAAAAATTGGTTTCTCTCAATATCTATAATTTGGTGCCTATAACTTTTAGGGATTAAAAGAAGTACACCCCCACCTTTTCCGGCGATGATGCATAGCCGAGCACTCCTGGCTAATTTTGTGACCGCAATGGCTGTAATTTGCCCTGAATAAACCCTCGAACGCCCTGCAGACTATGTTTGAGCCTTTTTTATTTTCGTTGATTACATTTACGTCACTTTTGAGCATTCTATTGCCGAATTCAGTGTCAATTTTCTGACAAAACTTATAAATGCCTGATGTGCAAAGGTGTCTAAGATGTCCTTGATAGCCCTGTATTGTCTGAAGGTTCTGTCGCAAGGTTCACAGTTCGGCTCCATGCACACCTTTGATGTGTCTTGTTAAGTGATTCTTTTATGTAAAATGCTTTTGACACATTTGACAAACATGCTCTATATTGGAACGGGCCTTTGGTATGTCCACCGTTTGGTCAGTTTTCGGACTTTTCTTGACATTGTCGTAGGCGAACTTAGCATTCCTAACTATATAACGTTTTGTGCCAAAATTAATATGGCACTCGGTCACAAGCGTAGCTTCTGCACTGCTTTTTCTCAATGTGTTTATTGAACCATTTTTGATGTTTGTATCGCTTGTGGCACTCAAGCCAGCCTATAGAAAAATTACCTTACGTTATCTGTTCGTTCCAAAAGTATAAAAAGTTGGCACAACTCCTAACTGGCGTCGACCACACTGGAGTGAGGCTAAGTAAAAAAACTTATTTGATAAAAATTAAACAAAGATGATGCTAGGTTTAGCTTAAACCACAGACCATGTATTTGTGTCTTCAGCCAGTCAGTACTCCTCAGCACCATCTTTATTGAGCAAACTGCGCATTCTAAGCATTCTAAGCTAACACAGCAAAGCCCGTAGTCAGTGCGTCAAACGTCTTGCCTTAGTAGCAGGTGAACATTCCGCTTTTTCTATTTTTCGGCCCATGTCAAGATAAAGGTCACTTTTTGATGCGTTCTGATCTACCACTTGATTTTCTTGAAGCTTTTATTTTCAGGGGGGTTCTTGGGGGTTCTGGGGGTTCTTAATTTTTTGTAGAGATTTGATCTAGAACTATGTTTAGTTTCATTTTTCGATGGGGGTTCTGGGGGTTCTTGGGGGTTCTTAACTTTTCGAAGAGATTTGATCCGTGACTACATATATTTTGTTTCAAATTTTTGATGGGGGTTCTTGGGGTTCTGGGGGTTCTGAAATTTTTTTCAGGAGATTTGATCCTGTACTGCCTAGTCTTAAATGTTTGCTGGACGTTCTGAGGGTTCTGGAGTCCGGGTGTACCGAAAAGTGTGCGCGTTGTCTGGGCTTAAATTAAGGACGATCTTGTTGCTCTTGTCGTCAGCTTTCGATTGATACCCATATTGTGGATATTGGATGTTTCATACACAGAATTTTCAGTCTTAAGTTTATGAGAAAAGCCAGGAGGACCCCCCCAGTACACCCCGGTTATATGCTACAAATTTGATGACTGAGATCCATATATACATATTATAAACATATCATGTTCGCTGAAGTACCTGCTGAAGGAAAGGATCCGCAACGTAGTCACGTACAAATCAAAGTCCTGGATGCAAACGCATGAAAAAAATTTGAGAACCTCCTTTTTTTCTGATCGGGGTTCTGGGGGTTCTAACTTTTATCTTGACATGGGCCTATTTTTCTATCTATTCACATTACCAGAATTAATCAATTGTTTACTGCCAAGTTGGTTTTTGCATGTCAACTGAAACTAGTCCAGTTGAAGTCCCAAAAGATTAATCGTTTCAAAGAAAGTTATACCCAGACAACTCCAGTTTCACTGACATTACATCAAATTGTGAGCATTAAGATTATTGAGTCTTGGAAATTAATACATTATCCCTTTGAAAATCTTTGTTTGCTGTTACCAATTATATCCACAATTCATGATCATGGGTCTGTTTGCTTCCAGTTATTTGAGTTTTTCATTCTGTTTTATTGCAGTAAAATTGAAACGTGAAACGAACGGTTATCGAACCCAAATGTCTTCCATAAGTAGTATAAAAATGGCCGTTCTGACTCAGAGGAATCTGAGACTCCTACAAGCATCAATGTGCATTGAATATTTCAAATTGATTTTGGGTCGATTTCAGTTTCCTGTGAAACCGTAAAAATTTTGCATATTCACAGGAAATCGAGGTTTTCTTAGGATGTTTCCGGCGAACGTCTTCTTGTTTTTCTTTTTTTGGGATTAATGATTTCTGATTCAACGAGTTTTCGAGAAAAGTGCAGCTGCTCATCGTAATCATCCGTAGTCGTTTTCGCCACTTTTGTGGAAACTGAAACTGAAACAGAAACTGCGAGTCTCCCTCATTGATCTTGGGCTGTTTTCGTTTCCAGGGAAACTGCATGCCGCGGTGTAAATGCGCCCCAACAGTTCTCACTACTTTTGGGTTTCGGGTGAAAGCACGTGACTGTACTTAAGTAGTGCAGAAACTGTGATTCTTAGTTTAGTTTTTGTACAAATATCTTGTGACAGAAGCACTACAGATCATAACGTAATCTTAAGGTTTCATAAATTTTCAACAGAGTAAGCCATTTCAGACAAATTGGTATTAGGATTTCAGGCACTACATGAATTGTTCATCATGATTATAAGATGAAGCTTGAAGGCGCTTTGCGTGGAAATAGTTTTATTGTCGTTGGCAATGTTATTATACCATATGTCAACAAAATTGCATTTGCAAACGGTGGAACCTTTTCCACTTATCCAGGGGATGACCTTGTATGGCTACAAGCTGTAAGCAAGATTCTTGGTTTCAATTATACGCTGATCGAAGTTCCTTATGTGGCTACGACTGTAAACAACTCTCACACTCTTAGTGATTTCGCTGGTCCTCTTGACGTAATGAACGGTAAGAAGCTGAATTGTAACCTGGGAATATAGGGATATTTTTGAACATCCATTTGTCTGCTTTTGTAAAAGTATGGTATCACGTCGAAATCTAATATTCTTCATGTGATGTATAAGATGAGTTTTTGCTTGCTTTTGAGGTCATCTAACATAAGCTTTTGCTTTTATTCATTGTGTTCTCTATAGTCTCGCACCATTGAGCCATGACTCTTCTTTGTTATTTCTTAAAATATAATTTGGAACTAGGCTTTAAACCGTCCTATTTTTGGTTGACTGGCTAGTTTTGATTAATAATCGCCTGCTCTTGACAAATAATATTGGCCTAGTCTGATATTCGCAAATATTCGTATTCTGCAAACTTTTCATACCTCTGTCTTGCAACTGTAGTTTTGGTCTGCTTAATTTTTCTTGTATAATTTCAAACAACTCTCTTAATAGAATTCTTTATTTTCTTGTTAGCTAGGTAAAAAGTACATAATAACTGAGAGTGTAAACTGTGTAAACTCTCCTAGTTATCAGCCTGCAGACATCATCTACACAATAACTGCTGGCCCCAACAACTAAGTACCCAGTTCACAATTGTAACTCTCACATTGCTCTACGCTAACGTGTTGAAGCTCGAAACACAACGACTGTGGCAGTGTAAATTGTGTCTGATTGTAGCTTCAACAAGCAAGTGTAGCTTGTCAAAATGCTTTGTTTACTAGGCACTCAATTGTGGGGGAGATCATGGTCAGCTTTTATTAGAGGCTATGATAGCTATGAGTGTTACGCTTATAACACTCATAGTTATTGTGTATTCATGGCTAGATTGGGTGCTACTGAAGTTACAACTGTTGTAGTGGATTTTGATAGTTTAACCCCAACTGTCACAAAATGGGCTATGCTATAATTGAAGTCAAAGTGTAATGTTGCGGCAAAATTAACTTATAAAAACTGAGAGCGGCTGCCAGCAACACAGAAATGAAGCAGTTTTCATTGTGAAATTAGTCTAGATCCCGGATTGGTAGCAAAATAACCCTGACCGTTGAAGCCATTGCTTAATTGAGTAAAATTCGTTAGATTGACATTAAGTTTACCCACAGTTGAATATTTTATTGCATGTGGACTTTGAGAAATTAAAAACTGGACACTGAAGTTTTATCAGACATAGTTCTACAATTTGAACTATTAGCTCAAGTTTGCCTTGTCTACAAAAACTCTTTTGCCATTCCTCGAATATGCCGTTTATCTATTATTATTATAATTTACTATTCAGTGTGTACACGATATTAGTATTGATATTAATAAATTTAGCCAGAAGACCGAATGGATGAGATTTAACGAAGCCCAACTTTTTCTGTCACTTGATCAGTAAATTTTTATTTCATTTTTAGGGTTTGCTGATTTTACTCTCAACCATTATCACGTGAACTTTCTTCGTGAAGAAGCAGCGAAGGCAGGGCAGGAATTCATATTTCCCGAGCCAAGACAATTTCACTCAAGATGCTTCGCTATGCAGCGACCAAATATTTTGGCTTCAAACAATATGTGGTTTTTAAACGTCTTGCCAATGTCACCGTGGATTATTGGGCTCTTATTCCTTATGGTACTACAGGTGGTTGCAAATATAATGGACAGTTTACAAGTAAATTAAGTTAAAGCTATAACTATAACCGCATTCTAAGAGCTTTGCATAATTGGTTTGCTGTTTAGTTCACAAACATTTGGTAAATTAAGCATAGGATATGTAGCTAGCTTGAATGGCTTGGATACTATTATTCGTTTTCATTTGCAGAGGCAGAAATATGGAAACAAGTGGCTCAAGGTCATTGTAAAGATCCAAAAATGCATTGATATTGGATGGGATATTGCATCTGCATTTGCTTTCCAAATTTATAGTGCAACTGTATTAGGATACATATATACTTCAGTAAAAAGAAATGCTGTTTATTCGCCAAAAGCAATGCAATATTATAGTATATCGGTAAGTACGCCTGAAGGAAGTAGGCAGGTACAAAATACAAAATTGTGCTGTACTAGTAGCTGACCGCAGAGGAACACTTTTCTAGAAAACTGATAGAAGAATTCCTGTAGTCTCTACAGAAGATTTTTAAGGAGGATGTATGAATTCCAAGTTTCATCCAAAAAGGAATGATCTTCCATGAAAAATCTCCCAAAACGAAGCTAAACTCAAATAATCAAGCTCATTTTAATCTGGAAATTTGGAAATCAGTTGACTTTCGACTCAAAAATATGTATTCTCTTTATCTCTCGGAATGTTGAAGATTGGTCCAAGAGCACCGTCACACCGTTTAACGAGCTCTTTCCACTTAATATGGTTTTGTCTAAGCTCAAGCAACTCCATGGAACTTAATCGGCAAACTAATCAAAAAATATCAAATTTTTTCATATACCACAATTTTTCTAATGCGTGCAGGAACACCTAAGTAGTGTGCTCTCAAAGGTTCAGACATTTTGGATCAGTTTCGCGAAAGTTATCATCCCAAATACAGGAAAGAATACCACCACCTTAAATGACTCTTCATTCGATGCTCACTTATTTATTTTTATTAGGCCGGATTAAGATTGAGCGTCAGATGCTGCAGAAGTTGTTCCAACGAAAAATGTGTTTCGGACTGGAAAGCGCACATTGGATTGTCTACCACTGGCATAGATAGGAGCATCATCGAAGCAATGATTTCGTACGATCGAATAGATCCATCCCCCACTTTTCACTTGGACTCCGTCTTAAACTTGGCGAAATTTACAGACTACATAGCAAACGAATCAAAACAAATGTTTTACGCTAACCAACCGTATTGCGATGAAATGGCTAAGATCAGGCCAGACCTGCTTTATGTGTCTGGCGAACCGCAAGTTAATCTGGGCTATTCGCCAGTTTTTAACATTAAACATAAACATTTGATGAAGTACTTTGAGGCTGCAACCGCATTTATAGCTGAGCAAAATACTACTGATATTGTAAAGGGAATTTATAGAAACAGGGGTGCAATTTTTAATCAAAAACCGTTACTGTTTTCGCTGGGATTGGACATTTTTGCTTTAGTTTTCAAGTATTTATTCTTAGCATATGGCCTTTTCACCATAGTACTGGCAGTTGAAATTATTGTTAAAGGCCTAGGAATACTTTCCATTATTAATATTATTAGAGCCAAATCCATATTCCGCAGTTACTGTATTTAAACTACTGTGTCGAGAAACCCCGAATCCAATTGATTGTTAAATTGTCTATTTGTTAATATGTACAATGTGTAGCAAAATAGTGTAATTGTGTAGTCAGCTGACCAAAAACAAACCCCAATTATATACCTATCAGCTTTTAACTCAACTCAACCCATAATATAATCACCAAAAATCAAATGTTTTCAGAGGTAATCCGGTCTTATTTTACAAACCAATAATTTGACATATATATTTTTTTGTTCGGATGATACTAGTTCACGGGATGACTAAATTAACTTTCAGGGCCCGGCTACATAGGCATTTCTTTTTTTATTTAAAAAACAAAAAATAAACATATGTAATAAAAATGAATATTTTGTCATGTGGATTTGTTCAATAAAAGATCATATTTGTATTTCAATCCAAATCGGCCGGCGTGCCAACCAATGAACGCATTTAGGACACGACATGACCAAAAACGACGTCTTTGAACAATCTATCCGAGTAATAAGCGGCTTCCAAAATAACTTAAAAAAGGCTAAATATGTGATGAATAGTTTTGGTTTCTTATGGAGTTTCGATCTTGGATTCTGCTGGAAAACGGAATGGAACTTATGGAATGAATGTGTTTGACTGCCATTGTACCTGTATCTTTAATTATTGCCATAGTTAAGACATGAATTAATTGGGGAAATTAATAGTAATGAAGTTTCAAGCTTAAGTTGGGTTGTTTCGAGCTGGCAGTTAACTTTTACTAATTATGCTGTTGCGGGACAGCTAGGTAGAGGCCCGTTGGGTGCCGCTCCCCAGGCGGATTGGCAGGTGTAGAACGACTGTCAATGATTAGTGCAGAGCACGGTCCACTCATTAATTTAAGTTAATTAAAGGGATTCTGCTATTATGGCCAAAACAACCCAACATGGTCAGAAAGAAGGCCAGTGTTCACTCACTGTACGTCGAAATGCAATCAAAGTTTATTATATCTGAATAGATTAAGACCTGTTCTTGCGATTTATAAAAGAAAAATAACCTATTCTGTGGTTCGTTTTAATTTTACAAGCCATTTTCAAACTTCATATGGAGATTGCAAAGTTACTTTCAAGTTTCGACCATATCAATGGTTTTTGCTTAATTACTCGTTAATTAACATAATTAATTAGTATAATTTTTATATCATTAAAACCAGCAAGCTTTGCTCTTTCAGAATATCCAAAAATATTTACCCTTTCTGTGGTTCGTTTTCATTTTACAAGCTGATTTACAAGCCACATAATGGAGTTTAAGTTGGCCTCCAGATTTGGTTGGTCACAGTGTTTCTAATTAAAGTTGCATGTTAATTAACATCAATAATTAGGTTAAAATTTCTATAAATCAAATCAGCAGTTCTTCCTCTTTAAAATAAGCACAAGATAATTGGTGCTTCTGTGGTTCGATTTTATTTTACAAGCCGATTTGTAAGCCATATATTGAAGTTCAAATGGGCCTCCAGACTTGGATGGCCATAGTGATTTTAATTAAAAGCTTCACATTAACAAACATCAATAAGGAGGTTAAAACTTTTATAAACAAACTCAGCAGGCCTTCCTCTTTAAAATAAGCACAAAAGAATTGGTGCTTCTGTGGTTCGATTTTGAGTTATGCTTGATTTTCTGACCTAACTGGGAGAGCTCGGCTCGTCCCTCAAGTATTGTGATTATTAATAGTTTAAACTTCATTTTAAGCTTAATTAAAGTTTATGTTTAATTAAGTTAATCCATATTCTAGCTAATTAATTAATGAAAGTTAAGTTAATTAAGTTTAAAGTTTAATTAATTTGGTTTTTATTGGTTTTAAAGCAAAAGGGAAGCTCGGCTTGCCCTTTCACTGAACTTAACTGGTTTTTGCTTAGCTAGTGTGGAATTCTTTTAAAGTTCTTCTTTTCTTCTGTAAGTTTTGAGTTTTGTAATTTAAGGGAAGACTTTTATGTCTTCCCTTATTGCCAATTTGGAGTAACAGATGCGTTACTTTTATAACTGTACAAACTTTCCGCTCTTTGAGTCCAGCTCGGCTGAGACTCAAAGGCAAAAGAAAAAAGAGGGGAACTGAAAGAAAAGTTTTTATTTTAATTCATGTCTTAGCTACCTAGTTGTTTGTATTTTGTATTATTCTCCTATGGCGAATAACTTTGGTTATGCTGTCACGCTTAAGGGAGTTAATAGAAATAAAGAGGGGAGAGAATGAGAAATATGTGTGTGGTAAGAAAAAAAAAAAAAAAAAAAAAAAAAAAAGATAGAGGAGAGAAAGAAAAAAAAAAAAAAAAAAAAAAGAAAAAAAAAGAAAAAAAAAACGCAATGACATTAGGCAGCAAAACTAAGAAGAATAGCCATCAGTAGGTTGACTGCTTTGCCGATCATACATAGCAGCCGTCACTGAAAGACGACGATGAAGACTGTCAACGATGTAACGATCCCTGGAAGAAGCAGTCGTCCAGCGTCCGTGTTTCTGCAGCAAATCCAGCGGGATTCCAGAATTTGCCGCCAACGTGGCCCCACCGCTACGAAAGCTGTGGAGGCCAAAGCGGCTGGGGCGATCCACGCCAAGATCAACCAGGACTGCCCGAAAGTTGCTCAAGGCTGTCGAATAAGCCAATTTTGTGCCAGTAATGAATTTAAATGACCCATTTCGGCATCGATGGAGCCTGCAGAAGATATAACCGTCGCAGCTGATCGACTTATCAAGCAAGTCAAGGTACCGCTGTAGCAGGGTGTATGGACAATCAACATCGCTGGATTTTCCAAGGGAGACTGTGTTTCCACGCCGATATTGATCTGTCTTGCTCTGTTGAATATACAGCGACAAGCAGTCCGATGTGAATTTGACGTCATTCCGACGCAAGTTCTGGACTTCCTGAAAGCGAAGAAAGCCATAGTATGCTACAGACGCCATCACTGCAGTACGGAAGGCAACCAAATCTGTGGATGGTTCAACGGCACGGCAAATATCTTTGAGAGTTTGAAGCGGCAGAGGATCCTTTTGGCGCTGGTGCTGTTTGGGCGTTAATGATCGCTTTGTTGATTCCAATATGAGCGTCGCGGCATCTGAACGAGGTTGCGAAAAGCCGGCCAGTCGGTGCGCCCACAGGATGCAGGAGTATACTTGGTTTATAGAAGAGGCCGCCAGCCCGTTGTCTGCGAGGTGTACAAGGTACAACTCGACTGATGGCGGTGAGGCTGGCAAAGAAATGAGGCTATGGCTAATACACCAAGAGTGAAACTGAGAGAACCCATGACAATATTGCTGGACCGTAGACGCTGCATGGGCAGAGCTGAGGTAACCATTTAAACGTGCCTGCAAGCCCGACAAATTGGGATCTGAAGGAGGCACTTCTCTTCTACTGAGAATATCTAAAACAATAAATACGATTAGATTTGTACAGTAGCACGAGCAATAACTATCACACTTCACTTCATTGTAATCGTGCTCAACCGAGACTGAAATTTTCGTAGAGAATAATGCCCAATCGGGTCTGAAATTTTCGTAGAGAATAATGCCCAATCGGGTCTGTTGAACTTTCATTTAGGGAGGGCGGGTGGGCCCCACTAGTGGTCTGTACAAGCGCAAGCCGTAAAGTGATGATAAAACATTGTATTAACTTAGGCGACAGTGAATATGCAAATTAGATAGCTTTTGACCCGTGTATAACCATCAATTATTCTCCTATGGCGAATAACTTTGGTTATGCACTAGTCAACGCTCTAAACGGGCAGTTTAATAGAACATAACAGCACAGTACGGCTCGTAAAAGTAGCAAAGAAAGAATTTAGGTGGGAACAGAGGTATCAAGATTTATGCACATCCAAGTATTCGCTACAAAAGTACAGTTTGCAACCGCCTTACTGCCTTCAACTTCTATTACTCCTTTTACAAAAGGTGCTACTCTGCCAAACGGGAAGAGCATAGGCCAAAACGGAGCTGAAGGCCACTTTGGGATTAGAATTGTGCCACGAGCGCCGCAATCCTGCAAATGGCTCAACACCTTGGGAACCAGGCTAACGGGAGGGGCTAACCAGTTGTTATAGTTCTTCCAATTAAACGAAAAAGCATCTACACCGCTTGAAGTTGCAGTAAAGAATCGTGAATTATAGCGCACTACTTTTTTGTTAAATTCATTCGCGAATCTGTCAAAATCATAGGGTCCCCATAAAGCGCTAACAACCTCGAAAAATACCTGCGACACTTCCCACGAATCTGTGTCGATAAATCTACTTAAAGAGTCAGCTTCTTCATTTGAAAGCCGAGGAATCCATTTAGGGGTTACGGTTAACTTAAATTTCGTCGAAAGCTTTAAAATTTTTAGCGACAACTTATGCAAATGCCAGTATTTACTGCCTTGGAGCATAATTTTTACAGCAGCTTGATTATCGGAAAACCAGGTAATTTTTCGATTTTGCAAACATGGGCCAAGACTTGCTAGACCGTAGCGTATAGCCTCCAATTCCCTCCAGGTGGACGAAAGATTTTGCTCGAATTTTGTCCACACCCGGTGGCACCGAAACGACTCAATGCTAAGTTTTGCTACTGCACCACAACCTGAATCGCTAGCATCAGAAAAAACTGCAGCAGAAGGTAGAAGTGAACAATGAATTTTTCTGGGTTTTACATCCGAAAGAAAGCTTGTCCAATATGCAATCTCAGATTTGGACTGAATAGAAACATTGATCCAACTGTGCCAAAATTTTGCCTGCCTAATATTAGCATAAAGAGCTCTCGTTCTTAAACGGGTCAGTGGGCCGATAACCAAGTTTAAAGACTGAATTTTTCCCGCCAAAGAAGCTAACTTTTTCACGGGGACTTTACCCTTTGAAAGAAAGGATTTGCATTCTTCACGAGCTTTTTTCAATTTATTCGGCGGTATAAAATACAAAAACGCTTTTAAGTCAATGCCTTGACCTAACCAGGTGATACACTGCACGGGATCCCACTGAGATTTTTCTTCGTTACACAGCCAACCGGCGAAATGTAGGTCCTGTTTAATAACTGAAGCACTTCTTTTAGCTTTCTCATACGAATTAGCACAGCCAAAACCGTCATCTAGATAAATCACAAAAGGTATACCCTGAGATCGCCAGCGTTTCACCATAGGTCTAAGCACTTTTGTAAACACATACGGCGCCGAGGTAAGACCAAAGGGTAAAACAGTAAACTGAAAAAACCGCCATTTTCCATTAAAATACCAGTGAAAACCTAGGAAAGTTTGGTGATCAGACGCTATATCAACATGGTGATACCCACTTTTCAGGTCAAAAGAAAACATAAAACCATTAGGCACAAAGTATGATTCAGCGGTATGTATGCCTTCCATCTTAAACTTTTGTTTTCTAACGTAAGAGTTTAAATATTGAAGATCCAAAATTAATCTCTTTTTACCAGAACTTTGGACAGCAACAGAAAGCGGGTTGACTATCCTGGGCTCCGAACCGCTTTTCAGTTCGGTTACTAAGCCTTCTTGCAGTAGTTTGTAATAGATTGAACAACAAAATCCGAATTTTGATGAGCTGATCTTTATTTCTCATCTTTCTCGGTGCGGGTTCTGATTCGAAAGGATAACATAGCCTGACTCGATAATTTTTAGAACATAACCAGAGGCTTCAATTTTTTGCCAAAACGAATTGTCGTTGTAAGCGCCCTTTTATGCTACAACTGCTGTTATTTATACTTACATTTCATGATTGGCTCACTGCTTGGATTTGGTTCTGTCCGGGCAATCGGAGGCCCAATGGCCTGTCTTACCACATTCGAAGCATGGGTATTTGGCCTGTTTAGGTCGGAAACCACTGCTGTTGGCATAGGGCGAGGAGAATCCGCCATGGCTAGGACCTGCCTGGAAAAGGCTTGGAATCGTTGGCTGTTGCTGCTGTTGTGGGTAGTAGCCTGGGTTTGGAAACCTGAACCATGGACGTTCAGACCGGGTGCCCCCGCGCCCGCGGGGGCCGGAACGAAAGGGCCGCCCGCGGGCCAGTCGTCGCTTCTTCGGGCCCTGGCTTCCGCAGATCGTATCTTTTTCTCATCCTCCGAATCCGATGCCAATCGTCGCCCACATTTCGTCTACCACGTCCCAGCCGACCTATCCGCCAATTTTATCATCTTTTGACGAAGATCGATCTTGTCTTTCGCGCCTTCGATGATTTCAGCTATTTTCTCCAGGGCATCCGGGTCACCGGATTTGATCAATTTTGACGCCTTGGAAAGCTTCGAGCGGAGTTCGTCTTAAAGTCGCACTGGGCTTGATTACCCTTATTCTCAGTTTGGGCGGATCAGGATGCTTTGTTATTGTGTTTTTGTGTTTGTAAAGGCTCGTACCTATAGTTTATTAATTATTTTACCTACCTAATCAGCAGTCTCTAAGTCTTAGTTAAGGGGACCCTCTGGTCCAGGTTTTGAAGGTGTTGCGTCTTGTTTTTCTTCTTTAAGCGAGAAATTGACGTAGTGTCAATTTCTCGCCTGAGTGCGATTGCTTTGATGTTATCTTTCTTAATTTTCTCATTAATTTTACAATAGGGGAAAGGGATTAGTTTAATTGCCCTTTCCCCTTTAACGTAAACACTTGAGAGCCCGCTCAAAGTCACGTTATGATTGCAACAACTCGGACCCAATCAGAATCATTTAAGAGCGCGCCTTTTGCGCGGAGGACAATTTCGGCCAATCAGACGAATGATTGCCGAAATTGTCATGATTGACAGGTAGACTTGTTTTGAACATCAGTCTTACCTCGTCTTCCGAACCGTACGGCCGCTTTTGGCCTCTCCCTACACTCCCCCCTGTTTTCTTTAATATAGGGCGTTACTATGCCCAAATTTCCCCCCACTCCGGAACGGGGCTAGTGTATTAACGCTAGCCCCTTGTCAATTTTTCTTGGGGTTTAGTTTAGGAGGGGGTTTAGGTTTACTTCCCACCTTAGGGCTTCCCCCCTCATTTTCTTTCTTGCAAATCCCTAGTTTTTTAAAGGCGATTCCCTCTTTTTCTGGGAATCGCCTCTGAGACTTATTACAGGACCCAGAGGTCCTTTTTCAAAAAACACCCCTGAGATTGCCCCTTAAACTAAACTGTTTTATTCTACTGTTATAAATGATTCTGATTTGTAATATCTGTTCAGATATTACCTGGGTCGCGTGGATTTCCGAAAGGAAATCCACTGAGAAGCTCGGACTTTTGGGAACTCTCCCAAAAGTCCCCAAATTTCAACTTTAATTCAAATTTTCTTTAATTTAAACCACCGAACGCACTCTCAAATTTTCTCTCAATTTCACTAGCTTTTTAAACTTGCAGTTCAGCTTCTTAGGGATTATTCCTGGACCCAGGAAATATCGTGTTAGGATCTTTCTCTGAAAGATCCTAACGGTTTTAACCCATTTGATTCAGGTTGCGCTCAAGCCTTGCCTTGCCTTCCTGGATCCAATTCTCTGTCTGCCTGCCAGTCTGCCTGTGATCCTGCTGCCCTGCTGCTGACCTGCGATCCTTGCCAGTCCCGGCCCAGTGCTGCTCTCCCCATCCCAGCTTGGTTCCCTTGGTCCTTCCTTCTTCCGGTGTCTGTTGATCCTCAGCCGTGGTGTGAGTTCCTCTCATCCAGTGGATCCCCCGACGTCTCTCTCTCTCTGGACCGCTCTCTCTACACTCGCCTCTTTCACCAGGATATCCGTAAGGTGCTTCAGTAACTTTGGACTGACTCCGCTCTCTTGTCAGTAGATTTTAGGGAAAAACAGTCTGCCTAGGGCAGGACAGCGTGCACACACCAGATCCTCATTGCTACAGGGTGATTTGTCCGACACCCTTCATCAGTTGCTTCTGTCTGTCTCGGGTGATTTGTCCGACACCCTGTTCCACTTCTGATCTGCTCATTGCCGTGCACGGTTGCCTGTCCTTGGTTGAGGCTTGCTCCCTCGACTTGACGATCATCAGCTGTCCTTAGCGAACTTTCTGCCGCCTATCGGCTCTGAGAGCCTGCTTCAAGGCTTCAAACTTTCGGTTGTGGGTTTGGAGTGGGGACCCCGAAACTTCGTCCAGAAGAAGAATCTAACTTTCTGTTTGAACTTTCATTGAAATGCAATCATGTATTTCTTTTCACTTTGTCTTTTTCTCTTTTGCTGTTTCATCTAAAGATACTATGTGTTTGAAATCTAGAAACTTTTGGGGAAATCAAGAATCCTGACAAACTTCTCAAAAACGTGCGAATTGACCTCTGGCCGCTTCCTTAGGCAGGAAGTAGGATATTAGCTTCTGGTTATCTGCCGAGCGGGTAGTCAGGACTAATATCTAGTGCCCGGGAAAGGGTGGAAATCCGCGCAATATTGATTGTTTCCATTTAAAATAAAAGCACATAGGACACTTCAAGCATATAGGCGGACCCCCTCGAAACCTTAGAGTTAGGAAGCAGAATATAGTGATCATATCTTGTGGAAACTGTACCAGACTCGCGATATATAATTAATTCATTCGAAATTTTCATAGGTTTCAGGTTCTAATATAAAGTTTGTAGGGTAAAGTTTTTCAGCAAAGTTCTTCGGGATTAATTTGTGTATATCAGACTGCTGGTTAGGTCTAGGCTCATCTGCTAGGTCTAATCTAAAATCATTAGGTTCAATTAACTAGGTACGAGCCTTAGGTGTAATAGTGGTCAGCGGCTTTGTATTGACTGTGTGTGTGTAATTGTAACCTGTTTGTATCTGTTCTCGATTGTATTCGGTAGTAATTGTATTTTGGTAATTGTCGTGCTCTATTTTGTGTTGTCCGATTAGCTGACCAGTTTGTTTGTAACTAATTAATCTTGTTAACCTACAGTCTGTATCATCCTATTTTCATTTCGTCTGCATATAACTGTTGTAAATTAAATCCTAAAATTTATAGGTTCTGTGGTCCATTCTGCTAGGATCTTAGGATTTAGTTAGGGATCAGTTAAGTCTTACTTAGGACGTTAGTTAGGACTTGGCTTATATCACGCTGGCAGAGTTTGTGCCTGTATTCTCTCACTGCAAGTTAGAGTGCGAGAATTGTGGTACAGTGTTGACAGTTAGTTTTGAGCTAGAGGCATTTTCCAACATCAGAGCGAAGAGACTCTTAGTTTGATTCATCCTATCGTAGTTTGCGGTTGTCTGCGTCCCTGGAACGTAGACCAGATAGTTGAGGAAGCTTACGAGGCAATTCCAGGCACTGAGGACTTTGTGCCTAAACATTTCCCCTGGAAGTGTGACAGTTGTACTGAGCAAGAGGTGTTGATCTTCTGCCTGATTCCAGAAGGTACTGACTTGTGGGCGTCTGTTGAACACGACAGCTGTTCACTAGACCTGTATTGGCCTTAGACGGAAACGGAGCTTAGAGGATTCGAACTCACGACCTAACGCGGACAAATCCCGGATTGGGTAGACCTAAACCAGGCTATTTAGTCCGAAGGATCTAAGAGTCGACCGAGTCGTCTCGTCTGTTCGCTACTGCTGTTAGTGCTTTTAAATTAGTGTGTGTGTTGCTGAGAACAGGGTACCACCGACCCCGGTACTCTCTCAGCCCTTTCAACTTTCAATCTAAAACCAGTGCTTACCAGTGCAACCTTTTGGAGCCCTAAAATTATACAAACTTCATTCGTTTAATCTGACCCATAGCACTACAGCAATAGAATTTTTGGAGCCCCCAGTGAGGACAAGTGTTCCTTGCTAATTACGGTAATTCAGGTGAATCAGATCTTATTGTATAAGTAAGAAGAGGTTCTAGTTTTACTGTAGGGATCCCATTTTTTGTTAGTGTCGTCTAGGTACAACTTTTACTTCCAGTATTTTTTCCTCGTATTTTTGTCTCTCCTCTTTTAATCTGTATTGTGTTTGGTTGATTTGACTGAGTGTTTGTTTGCTTGTCAAAATTTGTAGTTTATTAATTGGCTCGTACCAGTAGCTACTTAATTTAGTCTTACTGTAGCTCATTCTAAGTCATTTTAGGATCACTTTTTCCCAGTTTCCTATTTTTGTTTCATACACTTTTATAGTTTTTGTCTTCAGTTGTGGATCTAGTTAAGCTTAGTAATTCCCTATTTTCTACTCTAGGCAATTTACAGCAGAGAATTGATAGGGTAGATATGATGGCAAGTTCAGTTCAGCAGCAGGTACGCCCTAGTAAAGGGCAACGGCAGCAGCAGCAGCAGCAGCAGGCAGTGGCAGAGGGTTATTCTAGTCAGGAAGATTTTTACTCCGATTATGAAGGCGGTGAAGTGGGTGACGATGGACAGCAGGCAGGCCATCGTGCATCTATTCCAGTTGAGCCGAGTGCACCGCCGATTCAGGAGTTAGATCTTAGTCAGCAGATAGGGTTAATAGCTCAGGCTTCCATGACAGTAGCGCAGCAGAGCAATCAGATGGCCAGTAAGTTCCAGGAGACCATGGATAGATTTACGGACACGATTCAGGCGCAGGCAATGGGAAATGCCATCTCCCATATGCCCATTTATTCAGGCAAGATGACCGAGAATTTCGACGATCATTTGCTTAATTACGCTAGGCATGCGCAGTGTTTAAAGATGACAGATGAGGAGAAAGTTTTGTGCATTAGTTCATCTTTGAGAGGTAGGGCAGCAGATATTTTTGCAGCGCTTCCAACGGGTGCCATCAGGAAGGACGATTGGGAAGCAACAAAGGCAGTTCTTCGTAGTGTTATGATTCCTCCTTTGACCAGTATGCACGCGACCGCTAAGATGTTTTCCATCCAGCAGGGTCCGAAAGAGACAGTTTCTGATTTTTCCCTTAGGTTGCATAAGTATGCTAGAATAGCTTGGGAGAAAGAAGCAGATTCGCCTTTAGTCATGGCTATGAAGCTTAGGTTATTCTTGTTGGGGTTACGGAGAGAACTGAAACCTCATGTTCCCATGAACACTCAGGATTACAATCTGGCTTTAACTAAGGCTAGGGAAGCTGAGGGCGTCTATCCTGGCGAGGGTACGCCTGCTTTTCTTGAATTGAATCCAGAGGATAATGTCGTGGGGCAGAATGCCACATCTTCAGCTTTAGCTTCGACTGTTAGTTCTCTTGTTCAGTGCACTACTGCTTTAGTGTCAGAGGTTAAGGAATTGAAGTTAGGAAATGGTCCCAGGCGAAATGATAGAGATAGAGGCATTAACAACAATAGGAACGTTCCGCAGAGGGCTTTTCCGCCGGAATACACTTGTTTCAATTGTGGTCGCTATGGGCATTCTAAGTTTCAGTGTCGACAGCCAGGTGGTGGTTCTTATAGGCCTGCTATTAGCTATAGTAATAGGGGACCGCAGAACCCGAGAAACGGTGGTTGGAATGGCAATCAAGGGAACTTTAGGCGTCCAGGTACACAGTGGAACCAGGTTGACGGTGCTCGGAATTATCAGTCGAACCAGGGTAATAATCAGTCGAATCAGGGTTACGGTAGCTATCAGGCAGCACCCGCTCTGCCTGCACCGAGGCAGCCATTGGCCCTGCCGGCTCCACCGGCGTATAAGCCCCCGCAAGAGGCGGTTGGTGCTGTAAATGCGCCCTACGGTTCCAGGTTTGCAGATGTTCGAGCTAATGATCGACCTCAGGCGTTCACCCGGTCAGCTGGGGTTGAAATGCCTTTAAGTGGTACTGTTACTCGCCCTGCAACAGAGGCTCGAGTAGTTTCGGAAGTTGCTAGGTTAGAACAGCAGATTGCGGATTTAGGCCCGGAACAGTATTTACAGCCTCCGTATTACCGTATGCCATCAGGTAAGAAAGATCCAGGGAATTTCGTCATGGATAAGGACCAGGAGGAAAAAGCTAGGTTAGAATATGAGAGGCTTCAGGAGCAAGTAGGTGGTTTTGTGGATAGAGCAGAGTTGGAGGCCCAAAAGCTCCAGAAGGAACTGTATGAGACAGCGCCGTATCAGGAGAATTTTAAGGCCGTTCTTCCGACAATGTATAAGGGACTAGGCCAGCCGAATGGGACCATGGATTATGGTAGCCCTTTTCATCCAGTGAAACCGCGAGCTCCGCCAGAGAAGCTAAAAGTGCTGCCTCCACTTGACGGGCCCAATTATATTCGTATGCCTAGTTCAAAAGTTTCTAGTTTAGAGAGACCTGTTCCAGATTTGTCGAGTTTTGAGAATTTTCCATCAGCAAGTATGCCAGAAAGCAGTTCAGTCAGTAGTAGAAATCAGGTTCCAAGTTACACTGCAAAGAGTGCAGAAAGTTTTCAGTCTTCGGTTCAGAATTCTAAGTCAAGTTTTGTTTCCGGTTCTCAGTTGAGCGCGAATTTAGAAGGATTTGCAGTTGAGAATTCTAGTAATTCGTATCAGTATTGTAGTAAGCCTCCAGGTTTTAGTAGTCAGTATCCAGTTTCGTCTAGTTCAGTTGTTAGTGATGTTCAGTTTCCAGTTGTGTCTAATTCAGTTGCAAGTGATGTTCAGTTTGGTGATTTTAGTTATGATACTGTAGGCTTTGATAATTCGTTGGTACGGAATAGGAAGGTTCCCGATGGAACTACTGCAAATATGGCTCAAATTCGGGCTCCAGTTGCCCAAAATAGATATAGTGATAAGGAATTCAGTAGGCCTATGACTGAGGCAAAAGCTCCACAGGACGTGGGAGCAGGTTTAAGTTTTGAGATGGCTAACTGCGTTAAGGCTATGAAAGAGGATCTTGCAGAGATGCAACAGAATAATTTGGCATTCATCCAGAAATTGCAGGAACAGACTCGACAGTTACCGGTCTCCAGTGTGCCTCAGAAGGCAATTAAGGGAAATAGTAGTGCAAATGTCCGTAAATCGTCCGCTACCGTAATCCCACCTGTAGACAGTCAAGGAGCATCTACAGTGGGCACAGTTCAGAGAAAGTCTAAGAAAAAGGCTAAAGCTAAGATAGCTGCTCAGTTGCAGAGGGAAGCCAAAGATCGAGCTACTGCAAAGAAGGCCAGGAAAGAGGCCAAAAGAAAGAGAAAGGAGGAAAAAAGGCAGGCAAAGGCAGAGAAGGTTAGGCAGAAGCAACTACAGTTGCTAGGCTCAGTTAACACCAGTGAGCAAAATGGGTTAAAACCATCCGTTTTCATTGACGTTCCCGTTACGAGACATTTTGATCCCACTTGGCCATATAGAGCTACTCAGCCTGGAGTAAGCCCGCCATGGGAAAGATTTGAGAAACCACCATCTAGAAAGGATAGGACCAAGGGCCGAGTTCCTTATAAGAATTCGTCTAGTTCAGAAAGTAGTGAGGACGATTCTAGTCTAACTCCAGCAGAGCTTAAGTTTCTTCGTCGTTTCCTGAAGGATATTCGGAAAAAGGAGAACAAAAGGGCTAAGAAAATGGAACGGCAGAAATGGGCCGAGAGGCATGCTAAGGAAAGAGCATTGCACCGGCAGGAAATTTGGTCTCATGGAATGCGTAAAATTCAGAAAGAATTCCCGGTTTTGACTACGGATTCAGAGGCTACAGAGCCTATTCGTCGGAAATTGCGCCAGCGCGCTAATTCAGAACCAGCCAGCTTTCGTTCGTCTCGAAAATCGAAAAGAGGGATTCGTGAGCGTTCCAAAACTCCAGTCAAAAGTATACCTTCTGTGGTCGAAAAACCAGTTTTAGATCCAGGTTTAGATAGGTCTTCAGTTCAGTCTCCGTTTGTCCCAACAGTTGATAGGAAGGCTAAGACTAGTAAATCGAAATTGCCAAATACCCCAAGTTTGTGGTTTGTTCTTCTGATATTTTGTGCAGTTATTTTTCCGTTGTTTGGATTAGTTGGTGCCGCTGAAGGCAGGAATACATTTGCTAGTAGATTAATGGGAATGAATTCGATGATTTCTACAGAATGGGGTGTAGTACTTTCGCCTAAGGGATTAGCTATTACTTATCAGCATACTGAGTATATTCCCATGCTTATTCATTTCCGGATGCCGGATCCTCCGAGAGCCGATGCTACCGCGTCGTGGGAGCTCTTCTGTAACATGTGTGTGCAAAGCGGTGCCGCCGCGGCCCCCGCGACTGGGAAGGCTTGCGAAGAGTGCAAGAAATGGACCAAGGAAGGAGCTCCAGAGTATTGCCCGCACCATGAGTTTTTGCAGTCGCACATAGAAGAGATTAAGGAGGAATATCGTGAAATGTATGGTGATATACTTAATACCCGGTATTATTCGCAAATTATGAAGACCATTTGTGGGAAAAGTCCCTTGTTGTGTGATCAAACAGTTCCAGAGTATCAGCAGTATAATGAGTCGCTATTTTCCGAAGGAGGTTTTAGAGAATTTAGTGCAGAGTTACCAGTTGGTACTAGACATAAGAGAGGAGTGTTTGAGATCGCATTTGCGGCTATTAAGGGTGCTTTAGGACTTGGAGGACTTAGTGCTACTATAGCTAATAGTATGCACATTAATCGGTTGCAAAATAAGGTGAACGCTATTATAGAAGCTAGTCATAAGTTGTACGCTCAAATTGCAGAACATCAGGTTGCATTTGAGAAAATGGTTGAGGCGAACGAACAGGTTTACGCATTTCTCCATCATTCCATGAGACAGATAACAGATGTAGTGAATTCTGCCAGATGTGAGGCATATTTGTACACTAGATTCGTCCATCACAGTTTGATTATTAGTAATTTCCGAGAAGCATTGAAACACAGTATAGATAGTGTGATGCAGGCAGGATTAGACGGAAAGATATCGCCCAGTTTAATTAATTTGAAGATCTTGCGAAATATTGTGCAGACTCATGCTCAGTTGAATAGGTCGGTTCTCAGGGAAGAACCTAGTTTAGTTTACAGGTTTGGTAAGATTTTCCCAGTGCAAATTGATTTGTATAAGCTAGTTTTCGGCTTTATCTTAGAAATTCCAGTACCTACCTTCCAGGAAATTCGACCTTTGTATGAAACTAGTAATGTTGGCTACCATGTTCCCAGGTCTCAGTCGCATATGAAGGCACCCTTGCCTAAGTACATCCAACAGTTGAATCCTAAAGCAGAAGGTGGTTTCGCAGAAGTTAAGCTTCACGAGTGCCGTTCTT
The DNA here is from genome assembly GCA_030248195.1 of Trissonchulus latispiculum. Classification (NCBI taxonomy): domain Eukaryota; kingdom Metazoa; phylum Nematoda; class Enoplea; order Enoplida; family Ironidae; genus Trissonchulus; species Trissonchulus latispiculum. The sequence goes on from JASAND010026980.1 coordinate 27,804, forward strand.
CAGTAGGTTTGTGGTTGTGTGAACCTAGTGCTTACGTAACTTCTCCACAGTCGGTTTGTCTTAGAGCTATCATTGATCCGCAAACAGAAAGTGTAGATCAGTGCAAAGAGCACATGTTAGTTAGGGCAATGACTATGGAAACGGAGTACGCGTCGACGCCGGCAGGAATTCTTATTCGGACCGGTCATTCGGAGATTCTGTTAACTCAGACTCCGCAGTTGCAGCATGTCTCGCATGCTGAGCGCATAAAGGTTCCGGAAAATGGCGTGGTCTGGCTAGAACACGGCCGTTACAACCATATAATTGTTGGAAATTTAGTATTAACTAGTGCGATTGAGACCGTTCAGCATTCCATAGAAATTAAGTCAGGAATGAAACCCTATGAGGCACCTAAGCTAGATGTTATTCCTCTCCGATATACGGATTTAGCTCGTGCTGAATATGAGAATAACATGGCAAAGAACCTTATTGCTAAGTATCATGAGAAAGAGGGTTTGTTACTTCCAGAATTGAACTTGCATATGAAAACAGCTCTTCTTATAGTTTGTATTGTCGTCATCGTCTTGATGGTTATAGTTATATGGTTTTCTCCTTGTTTGGCTCCGCTTAGAGATGAGTTTTGGACTTGGTATCAGGATTGTTGTCAGATATTCGCACAGTGGTTATATAGTCATTTTGGGGCCACAGAGCCCGGTAATAATCGTTCACCCCAGAGAAGAGCCAGATTCGCAGATCATTTTAGTGACGATGACGCAGGAGATGATGACAATGATAACAACCGAGGACCTCCTCCTCGAGGAAGGGCACCGCGGTATGGAAGCTGTAATAGGCCTGGCCCCTCAGGTGAGGCGGCCTCGGCTGAGTCAGGTTCAAACCGGGAAATGGTTACTCTCAGACGCTCCCCGCGCAGGGTAGAGGTCGTAGACTCAGATTCTGATAGATGTAGTTCATCTCGTCAGCGTAGCAACGATAGTTCTTTGTCTCCTCAGAATAGGAATAGGATTGTGGTGCAAGAGGAAGTGAATATTGACGTTCCCTTTCCAGTTGCTGAGGTGCCATTGCCCAGCCTTAAGAGGAAGTCAGTTTGCGATCCTAGGGTTTATTTCTTGCATACCTCGTCTCCCATGTTAATAGATTTGAAATTATTCGACTCAGTTGTTCCAGCAATTTTAGACACAGGTGCCAACGTTACATTAATTGCTGAGCATGTAGTCATTGAGAATAAAATGCCAGTTACCAGGCTGGAGGAAAAGGAATGGAGCGTTTCAGCCACAGGACATAGGATCCCAATCACACATAAGATTCAGACCATGGTAACGTTTGCAGGGTGTCCAAGTCACCCACCAGTTCCGCATACATTTTATGTTAGTCCGACTTCGCCGCAGGATATCCTCCTGGGCACAGATTTTCTCTCTAGGTTCGATGCTTCTTTTGAATTGGATGTTCATAATAACGAAATTCGCATAAATTCGGTGACACCGCCAGGAAAGTTCGTGGTTCCAATTTCTACGCCTCAGCATCCATTGGATAGCTTGTATAGGGTTTCCATGATTGAGGATTTCGTGTTACCACCGTGTTCCAGGGCGATTGTCAACGCAATGGTAGAAATACCTCCAGATGTAGTTTTGAAAGTTGAGGGTGATTTTGAACCTCACCCAACTAAGTTTGAACCTGCGGAGAATCCAGAGAAGCCGATTGCTTGTATGCCGGCTAGAGTTAGGTTGGACGATAAGATAATTTTAGTTTGTGTCGAGAATTACTCAAATCAGTCAGTGAAACTTTATGCCAAAGAATCGCTAGGTACTTGCAGACCAGACGTTCCAGCAGGTGAATTGCAAGAGAGTCAGAAGCACAGTTACAGTTGCTTCTATGTGAGGTCTGCAGATGATAGGGTTCTAAGGCTTAATCATGCGTTATCGTCCCCAGGATATTTGGAACAGAGATCTAAGTTGCCTAAGGCAGTAGAACCTTTGTCTACTTTGGACCAGTTGCCAGAAGTGTTTAAGGAAATGCCGAAACCAACGGCAGAGCTTACGCCGAAGCAAGTAGATCAGTTCGTCAGAATCTTGGGCAAGAATGAGATGGCCTTTTCGCATCATCCTTTCGACGTAGGCAAGTGTTCGGTATTTAAGGCTACGATTAACACGGGTGCTCATGCACCGATTTACTCACCTCCGTATAGGTTGCCAGTTCATCTCAGGGAAGTTCTTCTTGAAGAATTGAAGGATATGCTCAAGAATGGATTCATCCGTCCGTCTCAGAGCCCCTGGGCTTCTCCCATGTTGTATGTGCCGAAGCCAAATGGAAAATGGCGCCTATGTGTGGATTTTCGTCGAGTAAATAAGATTTCGCAGCCAGATATTTATCCGTTGCCTAGAATAGATGATGTGTTAGCAGCTCTCAAAGGAGCTAATTTCTTCAGTACTTTGGATTTGAATAAGGGTTTCAATCAGATTGAGTTAGATGAGGAGTCGCGAGCGAAAGCCGCGTTCAACACTTTCCATGGTCAGTTTGAGTATAACGTTCTTCCGTTCGGATTAAAGTCGGCGCCGGGTAATTTCCAGCGCTGTATGGAGCGTGTTCTCGGGGACCTACAGTGGAAAAAGTGCATCATCTATATCGATGATATTCTGATCTTTTCCAAGACATTTGAAGAACATCTCGAGATAATGCAAGAAATTTTCGATAGGTTGCAGGCGGCTGACCTGAAATTGAACACGGATAAGTGTAGCTTCCTGCAGAAGGAAGTAAAGTATTTAGGCCACATTATTTCACCGCGTGGAGTTGAGCCGTTGGCTGACAGAGTCAAGGCCATTGATGAGTTCGCAGTTCCGAAGACTGTCAAAGAAGTAGAAAGTTTCCTAGGAATGTGTGCCTATTACGCTAAGTTCATTAAGGGTTTTGCGTCGCTAGCTAATCCATTGTATCAGTTGAAGAGAAAGGATATTAAGTTTAAGTGGACTACAGATTGCCAGAAAGCCTTCCAGGCTTTGAAAGATGCTCTTAAGTCGGCTCCAGTTTTAGCTCATCCAGATATCAATGAACCATTTGTTTTGCACACGGACGCTTCGGATTTGGGATTAGGAGTAGTTCTGTCTCAGACGCAGGAAGACGGCCGTGAACATCCGGTCGCTTACGCTGCTAGGTCGCTGAAAAAGCATGAGAAAAACTATTCGACCCATGATAAGGAGTGTTTGGCAATTAAATTCGGGATTCAGCATTTTCGTCACTTTTTGTACGGAGGACCTCCATTTTTGGTCGTTACGGACCATTCAGCTTTGCGTTGGTTAATGTCTGCACCGCCAGAAAATTCTAGGCTAGCTAGGTGGCGAGTGGAACTCAGTGAGTACACATTTGACATTAAGCATAGGCCAGGGAAAGCCAATCGCAATGCAGATGGACTGTCCAGGAATCCGTATTTCAAGGACATTGCTGGGCCGAAGCCCGTTTCAGCTCTGAACGCTCGGGTTGTCACGCCTCCCGTGACCCCTGAGATCGCAGATCAGCTTGTAGGTGTTGTAAACATGGTTCTGTTGAAAGCTTCGTACTCAGTTCCTCAGGTTTATGCAGTTCGTCGTTCGGCACGAAAAGCTCAACAAGCTCAACAGGCACAGCATAGTTTAGATGAGGTTGTTGCGCAAATGCACGAGGTTAATTTGCATGAGATTAACCAGGCGGAGGCAGAAGCGGCCGCCGAAAGTGTAATGCCATTAGGACCAGGGTCTATGCTAGCTGCTCATGTGCCAGCTGAAGGCGAACTTTTGGATTTGGACTTGAAAGAGCAGGAGCTAGATGTATTAAAGGGTGTGCCACACATAGAGGCAGAAATTAGGGATCCCGCGGATCAGGATGATGCTTCGGTAGCTGCCACTGTTTCCACAGGCAGTTGGGGTTCGTCTCTCTGGAAACCTTCAGCAGAGGCAGCAGAGGATCAGAACAAACCGGCCGAAGTGCCACAGGATCCAACTTCAGATTTGCCTATAGAAGAGCCTTTGTTTTTGACTAACACCATTTGGGAGCATCTTGTTGAACAGCAAAGAGCTGATCCTTTCTTCGCGTCTATTAGAGATTATCTTGAAAACGATATTCTTCCTCCGAATTTTACGCGTGCAGTTAAGGTAGTGGCTACGGCACAGGATTTCTTTCTTGAGGATGATATTTTGTATAGGTTGTATAAGGCTCGAGATGAAACTAGGAGACAGTTAGCAGTTCCTCTTCAGTTGCGAAGTCATGTTCTTTTAGCGGCTCATGATAGCCCGTTAGCAGGTCATTTAGGTGTTGCCCGTACGCACGCTAGGGTTCTCAATAATTATTGGTGGCCTCAATGTTACGCAACAGTTCGAGATTGGGTAGCTTCTTGTCGACTTTGCATGGCCCACAAGAAGCCACAGAGGAAGAAGAACACGCATTTGCATACAATTCCGCCTACGGAGCCTTTCGATCGAGTACATGTTGATATTATGGATCTTCGTCGTCCTTCGGTTCATGGTCATAGGTATATTATTACGTTCATAGATGCATTTTCCAAGTATGTTATTTCAGTTCCAGTTCGAGTCGCTTCTGCTTTAGTTACAGCTTTCACATTTGTGGAACATGTTTTGTTAAAATTTGGGGCTCCACGGAAGCTAGTGAGTGATCAGGGTCCACAGTTCGTTTCTGCTTTGAACAAAGCAATTTGTCAATTGGCAGATGTTAAGAAGGTGGAGACGACTAAGTACAACCCTTCTAGTAATGGCCAGGTTGAGCGTTGGCATAGGACATTGAAACATATGTTGGCCACTGCTGTAGAAGAGCATATTGACTGGGATCGAATGGTTCCGTATTGTACCTTTGCGTACAACACGAGTGTACACGCCTCCACAGGCGACACGCCATTCTATCTGTCTCATGGATGGGATCCCACCTTGCCTAACAGCTATAAGCTTGTTCAACCAGGTAGTTATCATAGGGTTCCAGACTATGTCGTTCAGGTTTCCGAGGGTCTTCGAAAGGCCTGGAGACTGGCCAGAGATCACATACAGGCAGCCCAAACAGCCCAGGAAAGAAATTATAATAGGGGAATTCGGCAACTAGCATTTTTGGAAGGTGATCTAGTTATGGTTCAGACGCCACAGAGGGCTAAGGATAGGATAAGTCATAAGTTGATAGCGCCCTATACGGGCCCATATAGAATAGTTTCCGTTAGGCCACCTGTGGCACATGTTCGACTAGCGAATGACCGAAGGGCGAGAGTTCATGCAGTTAATTTCCGGCGATTAAAGCCAGCTAGAACTCCTCATGTATTACCTACTGTACCGAATGATTACTTAGTTGGGGGACTCGAGGCTGATCCAAACGTAGAGCTGGACCTGGATCAGTCAGATTCTGACTTAGAGGAGCCTGAGGAGGTTCCCAGGGCACGGACTCCGGATTTGTACAGGGCCGTCGACGAATTCCCGGATGCGCTGGTCGATGAAATTCCCGACGCGCACGTCGACGAAGACATTGAATTCATGGCAGAAGCAGTAGTTAAACGTATGTGGGTACCAGTGGATAATGAATGGTTAATTGTGCAATCCCAGAGATGGGATGACCCTTACATTGGGCATCATCAGCACCTGGCTGACTGGGGCACAGAAAACACGCTAACTTATCCTACTGTTGTCCAAGACGTAAAGGGTGACGGAAACTGCTTCTACCGAGTGATTTCACATGTTTTATTTAACACCGAACATGACTATAATAAGGTCAGAGAGTTTTTGGCTAGGTATGTAGAGAGTGATCCCAGAATTCGTCAGAAGATTGATGATTATCATGGGTCTGACAAGCCCTACGATATCGAGACCATCACCAAGGATGGGACATATGCCACCGAGCTTGAGATACATATCGCTGCTGCTGCTCTGAATACTATTATTTCCACTTATACCAACCCAAGGGAAGATAACTATTGGGTTTGGCAAGAGTTTCGACCTACCTTTATCGGGATTGAACCGGACCATGACCAGCGTACGATTTATATTTGGCATGTGGATAGAAACCACTATATGTATGTGTTGGATGTAGCCCGGGGTGCTACGAAACCATTTCACCAGACGCACCCGGAAGTTATACAATCGTACGCTGCTGCCTTACGACCGGTCACTCGAAGCCGGCGAAAGGGCAAACACTAGTTGGATTTTGGATTGACATTAATTGTACAGATTAGGTAGAGATACAAAAGGGTTCTCTTGTGTTTTTGTCATTATTGTGTAACTCATATGTATCAAAAGTTTGGGGTCTTCTGTGGTTGGATTTACAGTTATAGTTAATTCTAATCCTATTGTGCGATTCTTGTTCTTGAAGTTCAAATAACTTAAGTACAATGTTGTCACTTAATTCTGAGCAACTAACAAGTTGCAACTAAGCTGTTTCGTCTTAAGTTTACGAAGTTTATTAGTCAAAAGCCTATATAGGTATCTACGAACCCTTGTTTTATTACAGCCCGCAATTTACGTTTAACAGTCCCCCCTGTCGTCCAGGAGATTGGTGACAGTCTCTACTTTTGTTACATTTGGTTAATTTGTACGAATTGGCCTTGTTATAGGCAATCCGGTGTTTACAAATACCCTTAATTCCTTTATTCATCAAAAGTCTCTTTCAACTTTTGGGGCCTGATCACCCCTAAAAGCCCATTTTATTCTTCAAAAGTGCTACCCCTTATCCAAAAATTAATATTAATTACTAAAATCATTAAAATTATCACCTTTCCTCCTTCCCCCACTCTAAAACACAGTCCCACACTCTAAATTATTCTTCCCCTAAAATTCACAAAATTCTCTAAAACCTAACTTAATTTTACTCTTAACTTTAACCTAACGGTGTCTTGTGACTTGCAACCAAAATTAACCAATGGAAGATCCCCAATTTTTACCACAGAAAGGCAAGAGAATCCTTTGTAAATAGTTCTTCCTTGTATAATCTTCACTTTCATCTCTCTTTCCATTGTCATTTTTATCTTTGTCATGCTATTTCACTGTAGTAATCTCAGGGACTAACCAATTTTCGTCATGATGGGTCACTTTCATACTAATTTTCGAATTTTTCTGGTGTTTCCACACGTGGCTTCATATTGTTTCGTTCATTTCTTATTATCTTTGGTTAAGCTAGTAAAAAGGGTGCTTTTAACATCTATGGTTCTGTGGTTCAATTTCAAGTTATGAAGGATTTTTGAGTTGTGATTTGATTTGCAGTTCTGGGTAAGACAGGGCAATCCTGCGGGACCCCGCCCAGCTATTTTGGATTTGGTTTTGGATATGATTTAGCGTTACTTTGGTTGATTCGTTTGTCAGTTGTCTTACTTTTGGTTCATTTGCTGTGGTTATGCTAAAAGCAGGCTTTTGAGTTTAACTAATATTTTGTGAAAATTCTGTAAAGTTTTAGTGATTATGGTTTAGTTAGAAAGCACGTGTGGAAAAGTTACTTTACGCCCATTGAAGGGTATCCAAAAACAGCAAAATAAATAAGGAAATCTCATAGTTATCAGTGTTTGCTAATTTTCAGTGACCCATCTTGCGAACTTTGCTATCTTCTGATCTATGTTTTTGTCCGTTCATCTGGCCACTTGTATAGCTTAAGTAATTTCATCAATTGTATAGCAGTTTGTTCATTAAGTTCGTCTCTTGTATAGGATATTTGTTTTGATTTGGCTGTGCCAAGATCCGCAGACTTTCCCTATTAAGCTTCTTCTTTATCAATATCTTCATTTTTACCTTAACCCCTAGGCTTACGCAGCGCTGTCTGATCAATTTAGGCAAGTGACGGAGAACTTGGGAATTGGTGACCTGCAAAAGGTTTTTCGGGGAGCGGGGTGGGAGGGGTTGGTTTTAAAGCATTTTTTGGTTTTTGTTGGTGGGTTGGTTGGGGGCGGGCGCGGAAAAATAAAGGGGGGATTTTTTGTGTTTGGGGGGGGTGCTAAGGCCCCTCAGGACAGCCAGGAACCCCGATTATTCGTCTATTTGGATCGGCGAGTTTGGACAGCTGAAACTGCGTATCAAGCGGTTCAGGCTGAAATGTATGGACAATTTGCCTTGGCCAAAACCATGTGGGACCTGGACATCATGGACCCACGTGAAATCAAGGCCGAGAGTAAGAAGCTGGATCCATCTGGTCTCCTGTCCAATCCTCAAGACGTCCGGCTTCTGAAATTCTTCATCATGGCAGCTATACTTTATGCTAAGTATCAGTTGCCCTATTTCCAAGAGCAGCTGATGGGAACGAAGGACACTCAGTTGATCGAAGCCACCACGGATAAATTCTGGGGATTTGGAAAGGATTTGCGGGACGTCAGAGCTCGTCACCCGAAGCTTCGACGTGCCCTTATGGATCTTCACCTCGCGGGGGGGGAGCCTTTGTTCTTTTTGGGCTACTGGTGGGGTTGGGGCCGGGCGTTCTTTGGTCTCTCGAACTGTACCCCGACTGCAGATTCTCAAACGGTGATCATTGGTGGGCCTTTGTGTGACCGATTGGTGGAGTGTGTTCCTTGGGAATACACCCAATGGCCAGTTCACGTCATCAAGGTGGAAAATCCGACTCCATCTATCTGTCTACGTGTGGCGCTTGGAATCAGATCTCCAATGATCCAACATATCATTCTGTTTCCGGAGTTCACCGCTGCTACCTTCCCTGCCGGATGCAACAACAGCATCAAGATTGAAATGATTCGATTTGATCGGCTTTTGGGTCATCATGTGCCTGTGCTGAATCCGGACCGAAATCTGTCATCAATCTTGGCCTGCCCTCCATGGCTCCAAGTCACGGTGCCTGGGGATCCTCGACGATTTCTTCTGGAAGTCCCCCCTCGGGCGGCTTTGGAATGGACCGCCTACACAATCACCCGTGAAGGAATTCGGTTCTATCCACGCCGGATTGGAGCCTACACTCAAGGAGACATCTCCACTGCCCAATTGGATGATTGGAGGAATACCCTTCTGGGGCCCAATGAGTATTCTTTCCAGGAATACCGGGCTAAACGTCCCTCTCAGAATCATGCTGTCTACGTTTTGCCACGGGATCGTCAGCCCGTTCGGATGATCAACGACAGCCCTCCTCGTCCACCTCCTCATTGCCCTGGCTGTACCTGTTCCCAATCTCGCGGCGGGTTCACTCGTTTAAACCGCCGTCAGCGTCGTCAGCAGAGAAGAAGTCATCCCTATTGAACTATAAGACTCAGACTTTTACTAGTTCTTCCCTTAATAATACTCATTTTGTGAATTCAGTAACCAGCAGTCTGTGGGTCAAATTCTGTTTTTGTCGCGTTATCATAAAATACAGAAAATCACATAATTTACTAAAAATACAAAAAATCAAATAATACAAAAAATACAAAAAAATCCATCTGTTCTTGTGTATCTCTTCATGTTTCGTCAGCATAGTAGTAGCATAGGTGCACTTAATTGTAATATTTTCGACATTTCACTAATTGTACAGAGCTATTTTCGACTGTTTTTACTTGGTGATGGTATCTACTTGTAGTGGCCAGTGGCCTGGACTGACAGTAATAATATTTGTATGTGTGTACTGACAGGGTACGACAATTTCTGAGTAATTCAATAAATCGCATCTGTGTACAGTTTCGCTTTCATAATAGGTCTTTCAGTAGATAGGCTCGATCTGCATCTGGTTTTAGTTAAGTTTGGTTTGCAATTTGTAGTTCAGAGACTTAAGTGTCTAATTCAAGCTAATTTATGCTAAGTCTGTGGTTCGTTGCATAGCAAATCAAATTGGAAATGATTAGTTATAAGTTTCTAGGTGCATTTTTGGAGAAGTTTATGTCAAGTCCGTGGTTCCTTTTCTCGCTAATTGAAATTGAAATTGAAATTGAAACCAAGTTCACGGTTTAAGCGATTCTATAAGCTAGTTCAAGCAATTTCGTCATGTTTTTCAAGTTCTTCGTCTCTTTCAATCTTTTGGTTGTTCAACTCTGCTCACCATGGAGCCTTGAGTAGTTGTTCATCTATTGTGAAAAGGATCAAAATCCGACTATGGCCTCCAGACTTGGTTGGTCACAGGGTTTCTAATAAAAGTTTCACATAAATTAACATTAATAATGAGGTTAAATCTTCTATAAACAAACTCAGCAGGTCTTCCTCTTCAAAACAAGCACAAAATAATTGGTGCTTCGGTGGTTCGATTTTGAGTTATGCTTGATTTTCTGACCTAACCGGGAGAGCTCGGCTCGTCCCTCCAGTATTGTGATTATTAATAGTTTAAACTTCATTTTAAGCTTAATTAAAGTTTATATTTAGTTAAGTTAATCCATATTCTAGCTAATTAATTAATGAAAGTTAAGTTAATTAAGTTTAAGGTTTAATTAAGTTGGTTTTTAATGGTTTTAAAGCAAAAGGGAAGCTCGGCTTGCCCTTTCACTGAACTAACTGGTTTTTGCTTAGCTAGTGTGGAATTCTTTTAAAGTTCTTCTTTCTTTTGTAAGTTTCGGATTTTGTAATTTAAGGGAAGACTTTTATGTCTTCCCTTATTGCCAACTTGGAGTAACAGATGCGTTACTTTTGTAACTGTACAAACTTTCCGCTCTTTGAGTCCAGCTCGGCTGAGACTCAAAGGCAAAAGAAAACAGAGGGGAACTGAAAGAAAAGTTTATTTTTTAATTCATGTCTTAGCTACCTAGTTATTTGTATTTTGTATTGTGTATTTTGTATTCTGTGAAGGGCTCGTACCTATTGAGTTTTAATTATTTTACCTACCTAAATCAGCAGTCTCAAGTCTTAGTTAAGGGGACCCTCTGGTCCAGGTTTTTAGAAAGGTGTTTTTCTCTTTTAGCGAGAAATTGACGTAGTGTCAATTTCTCGCCTGAGTGCGTTTGCTTTGATGTTATCTTTCTTAATTTTCTCCCTAATTTTACAATAGGGGAAAGGGATTAGTTTAATTGCCCTTTCCCCGCTTGTGTAAACACTTCAGAGCCCACGTTATGATTACAACTAATTTGACCCAATCAGAATCATTTAGGGGCGCGCCTTTTGCGCGGAGGACAATTTCGGCCAATCAGACGAATGATTGCCGAAATTGTCGTGATTGACAGGTAGACTTGTTTTGAACATCAGTCTTACCTCGTCTTCCGAACCGTACGGCCGCTTTTGGCCTCTCCCTACACTCCCCCCTGTTTTCTTTATACTAGGGCGTTGCTATGCCCAAATTTTCCCCCACTCCGGAATGGGGCTAGTGTTTTAACACTTTTACTCAATTTTACTCACCTTCCAAACTTTACAGCTCAGCTTCTTAGGGATTATTCCTGGACCCAGGAAATATCGTGTTAGGATCTTTCTCCGAAAGATCCTAACGGTTTTAACACATTTGATTCAGGTTGAGTCCAAGCTTAGCCTTGCCTTCCTGGATCATTAGCTGTGCCTCTCCTGCCGTCCAGTGAACTGCTGCCCGTGCTGCTGACCTGCCTGCCTGATCTCCAGTGGATCCTCCAAATCAGTTGCTTCCTTTCCAACTCGCCGGCGTGAGTTCCCTCGAGGATCCCCCGGAGTCAAATCATCACTGCCAGTGGAATCCGCTGCTTCCCTCGCCCCAATCAGTTGCTTTCTCTGACTCACCGGTGTGAGTTCCTTCAAGGATCCCCTGGAACCAACCTCTACATCTCTCTCCGCCTGGCTCGGATTGTAAGGTGCTTACTCACGGGAGACTGACTCTCTCCGACCTTCAGCAGATTTTAGGGAAAAACAGTCTGCCCTGGGCAGCGCACCGCGCACACCAGATCCTCATTGCTACAGGGTGATTTGTCCGACACCCTTCATCAGTTGCTATATCTGTCTGCTTCGGGTGATTTGTCCGACACCCTGTTCTACTCTGATTCTGCTATTGCCGTGCACGGTTGCCTGTCCTTGGTTGAGGCTTGCTCCCTCGGCTTGACGAACTTCAGCTGTCCTTAGCGAACTTTCAGCCGCCTATCGGCACTGAGCGCCTGCTTCAAGGCTTCAAACTTTCGGTTGTGGTTTGGAGTGGGGACCCCTGAACTTTTGGTCAAGAAGACAGATCTAAATCTACTTGAACTTTTTCTAAAAATGTATTGTCTTGATTTTTGCTCTGTTTTCCACTTTTGCTGTTCAATCTAAAGATAACTGTTTTGATTGATTTAAAGCTCTTTGGGGAAATCAAGAATCCTGACAAACTTCTCAAAAACGTGCGAATTGACCTCTGGCCGCTTCCTTAGGCAGGAAGTAGGATATTAGCTTCTGGTTATCTGCCGAGCGGGTAGTCAGGACTAATATCTAGTAGGAAATCCGCGCAATATTGACTGTTTCAATTAAAATAAAAGCACATAGGACACTTCAAGCATATAGGCGGACCCCCCGGCATACCTTGTAGTTAGGAAACTGAATATAGTGATCATCGTGTTGAAACTGTACCAGACTCGCGATCTATAATCAATTCATTCGAAATTTTGTAGGTTGCAGGTTCTAGCCTAAAGTTTGTAGGATAAAACTTACCAAGCAAAGTTCTTGGGGATAACTTGTAAAGATCAGACTGCTGGTTAGGTCTAGGCTTTCTGCTAGGTCTAACTGAAGTTCATTAGGTTCATTCATTAGGTACGAGCCTTAGGGTCGTATTGGTCAGCCGTGTTCTGTGTTTGTACGTGTTGAGTTCTGCAAGTTGTTTGTAAGTAATTTGTATTGGTATTAATTGTATTTTTGGTACTTGTAATCGCTACGTCTTGCCTTGATTGAATAGCTGACCGAGATTGTTTGTATCTAATTAATCCTTTCAACCTCAGTCTGTATCATCTTATCCTTTTCTCGTCTGCACGTAATTGTTGTAAATTAAATCCTAAAATTTATAGGTTCTGTGGTCCATTCTGCTAGGATCTTAGGATTTAGTTAGGGATCAGTTCGGACTTACCTAGGACGTTAGTTAGGACTTGGCTTATATCACACTGGCAGAGTTTGTGGCAGTATTATCTCACTGCAAGTTAGAGTGCGAGAACTGTGGTACAGAGTTAACTGTTAGCTTTGAGCTAGAGGCATTCCATCATCTGAGCGAAGAGACTCTTAGTTTGATTCATCCGATTGTGGTTTGCGGTTGTCTGCGTCCCTGGAACGCAGACCAGATAGTTGAGGGAGCTTACGAGGCAATTCCAGGCACTGAGGACTTTGTGCCTAAACATTTCCCCTGGAAGTGTGACAGTTGTACTGAGCAAGAGGTGTTGATCTTCTGCCTGATTCCCGAAGGTACTGACCTGTGGGCATCTGTTGAACACGACAGTTGTTCACTAGACGTATATTGGCCTTAGAAGGAAAAGGAGCTCAGAGGAATCGAACTCACGACCTAACGCGGACAAATCCCGGATTAGGTAGACCAAAACCAGGCTACTTAGTCCGAAGGATCTAAGAGTCGACCGAGTCGTCTCGTCTGTTCGCTACTGCTGTTAGTGCTTTTAGTGTGTGTGTTGCTGAGAACAGGGTGCCACCGACCCCGGTGCTCTCTCAGCCTATTCAACTTTCAATCTAAAACCAGTGCTTACCAGTGCGATCTCTTGGAGCCTAAAATAATACAAAGTTTACTCGTTTAATTTCAGCCGTAGCACTACACATAGCATCCGAAGCTTGCATACTTGTTTGCCATGTTTATGTCTCACCCCTAGCAGAAATGCACCCCCTTAATTCACGGGAGGGATGTAATGAAAACGAAAAAATAAGGAGTTTAGAATTGCATTCTGGAAGCTTTCAACATCTGGTTTAGTGCTCTTCGAAAATAGTCTCAGAGAATAATATATAAGGAATGTTTTTGCTCAATTGTTTTATGATGAAACCGGTCGCGAACATGCCGCAAATAAGCTAATGTCGTATTAGCTACTGTCGTTGAATCGGGTTCGTAAAAAAGTTTGGGTTTAGCAGATTGTCAGCTATCTGGGAACGTTCGAATTTAGCCATACAAGCCTTTCAATCAAAAGTTACACTGAGGGCCAGGTCTAGTTTCGGATGACTATTTCATGCTAACTTAGAGCTAGTTGTTGCTGGCTGGGTCCGCCTCAACTAATGTGGACGGTTGTCCCACCTTCTGAACATTCTAACCAGCAGGTCTCTAGTCCAAGAAGCCTGCGAACCTCTCGAGTGAAAAATTATACCCTGAAAAAAAGAAAGCGAATAGGCGAAATAAAACGGTAATTCCTGTAATTGTAGATAGCTAAGCTTGTGTTCATTAATCATCATTCTAGTAAATCTGTTTGTATTCGCTTCCGTACGGATTGTGGTTTAATTTTAAGTGTAAATTGTACAGAATTTGTCATGGTATTGAGAATCATACAGGTAGGTTCCTTTTTGACTGAAATTTAAAAGGCCAAGAAAACTGGGCTTCGGCCCACTAAAAGGGCACAGAAATTTTAGTTAATGTTTTGGTTAGTGTATAAAAATGGTTAGTGATAATTTTATTATTGTAATTGTGCTTTAATAATTGGCTTTGTAACTAGAAATCGGTTCACCGTTAATTTGAGTCTGAGTTTAGTTAAGTTTTAACCCCCTTTAATTTTGCATCAACTTTTATTCACAGGTCCCCTCCTCTGAGTTGAGTGAGTGTGTATTGTCCAGCCTGAATGCCTGTGAACGTGTGTATGCGTGTGTGAGGTTCTGCTCTGCCTTTCCTATGTGAAGTACTGTGCGAGTACCTCTATAATACACTCTGTCGGACTTCACTAGATGATTGCAAGTAAGAGCTCAGTGTGTGATATCCAGTCCTAGCTAATTGAGAGAAAATGCGAGAGTACTGTAGAATCACCTTTGAACCCTAGATGACCGTTCCTAAAGCTAATAAACCAAATACCGCTAGACTTTACTATACCAAATACTAAATACTCATATCAGCTTTAGAATAAACGTACGAGATTAATAGAAAATATAAAAGGGCACGATATTAAGCAGACGCAAAGAACACAAGGGAGGGCGTTACCCACTCCCGTACACCTAAACTCCTACCCGCTAAAGATTCACCCGACCCCGAAACTGTTGACACTCCAACTGAACTTAAGCCTACACTTTTCTCACTTATATATACTTTGTGCTAATGGCGTAGCTAGCCTAAAAAGAAATCATCTTTATCGTTCATGAATAAGACAATTGTCGAAATAGTTCAAAGTTGTACAATTTCATCAAATAGAATGTAAGTTTACGCCACACATGTGAAGATAACACTACGTGTAATTTTCAGTGCTGCGCTGCTGCGCAGACAGCTATCAGTGCCCTAATGGGTAATATCCCACACCTACGTCACTAAGAACTTACTAGGCCAGACAGAGGGGAACCCCTCTGCAACTTGATGCACAAGTCACTCCTAAAATAAAGAAGGAAAGAAAATTAGTCAATATTAATATTAATAAGTGTAATAGGGTTCTAGCTAATTTTTAGAACTATGTAGCAGTTTAGTGTAACCTAGGTACAACTTATTTCGTCTTGGGCTTCTAGGCCTCCTGTTTGTTATTACGATTTTTCCTCCTTCTTCCTTGTTTTCATCGGCTTCTCTTTCGCCTGCGCGTCTGTTTGCAAATGATATTAGAATCTTTAGAAATGAACCCCAGGACAAACGTCCTCCAGAACAAAAACGCAATAAAAGTTTAGGGCCACGGCTGTTAGGGTACTTTGGGTCACTTGAGATCGGACCTGGGAAGAAAATCTAGGATACGTCATTGGTGAGGGATTTCTCTACAAAATGTCCCTTTAAAATCATTCAAAAATTCACCTCCGTCCAGCTTTCTGACTGATTCTTCCAGGTTTTCAAAGTGATTTCGTCACCCTGAAAGACAATCCGTATTCTCAATTAACTTTATGACAATTTTCAGAACTTTTGAACTCGAGTTAGCTTTGTCTGAAAATTCCAGCATTTGATATTTTCCAGTTTCCAATTCTAAAACACTCGCAATTTCACAAATCTCCTGAAATCCAGTTAATACTGCTGAATCCGGTTTAAAACCGACAAGGTTTTAACCCATTTGATGCAGTTCTAGCACGGGTTGCTTTTGGACCCGCTTTGCTCCTGCTCTGCTTCGCATCAACAGTCTCTCTGATCCTGCTGATTAGCTGTCCTGGTCTCTCGGTTCTTGCCCGGATATCAGCCTATGCCTTGGTCTTTGTCTCCTGTTCGATTAACCAGTGTGAGTGACGCCGTTCCGGATCACCCCTGGATCTTCACTTCCGTCTCTGACCACACCGCCTGTGCTGCTCTGTCCGGATTTCCTGGAAATCAGTCTCTGAACGTCTGTTTGCTGAGTGTTCTTCAGAATCTAGATTCCTTCTGAGAGCCATCCCTTGGCTAAAGGACGCACACAACCTGATATAGGATGTCATATCCGGGTTTTGGAGTCTGGGTTGGATGTTAATTCTGCTCTCTTGAAGAAACGAAAATCTGTCTTCCAATTCCATTAACTTTTCACTGTTTAATTGTAAAAATGTCTGCTATCTTTCGGTCTGAACTCTCTCTCTCTTTTTGACCGTTACTGTTTTCGCTTTTTCTGCTAAATGTGCTCAAATTCTCTCTCTCTAAATTTCAACCAAGTTTCAAAGTTTATATCTATATCTGGAGAAATAGATCAGTCTGTAGCCTTTCAGTTTGTCTACGGCGAAGAGGAAGGGAACATTAGCGATTTTAATGAAATTAGTGAGCCCGAAAACCAACTTAATCTGCCATTTCATCAGTGTCCGCAGTGCAACAATCAGTACAGTTTTAGTATACTTTTTCTAGTTCACGGGGGTAGTTCTCTAGCTGAGCCTGAGCATTCGGAGGTAACGTTTTACTACAACTGTTCTCAGCCGTGGGATCGCGCTGAGATTGAAGCTTGGACTGCAGATAGTGAGCCCGAAGGAAGCCCGCATACGGAGCCTTGGTCGTGCGTGTTCAAGTGCGACGGTTGTTCCGATTTTAAGATTCTCTTCGTTTGTGCAGTAACCCCTGGTACCGATCCGTGGGTTTCAGTTAAGCATCGTAACTGTACCCTTGATAACTACTTCACCTGAGGTGAACTCACGTACCCAACAGGCGGACTGTCTGGATTAGGTTAGACCCACACTAGGCTAGCTTAGTCCATTTACCTAAGAGTTGATCTTCACCTTCTCGCTGCCTGCCTCTCTGTGTGACGAACTTTCGACCCAGATTTCTCATGTAATCAGTAATCAGTAATCAACAATCAGTAATCAGTAGTCTTGTGCAACGGAAAATAACTTACTAATTACTGATTACTGATTACTGATTACTGATTAAAAGTTGGTGCAACAGCGCCTGTATACAATCCGAGGCAGAATCAATTTCACAATGCACACACGCAAAGCTAAATAGACAAAAACAATGAGGTAAAATAAAACAGTTAACAAAAACACGGATTAAATGTATATTTATTAGGCGTTAGTCTTAGCTATGTACAACCAAGAGTACATAATGATAAGAGTATGACAAGCCTAACACTCTATGCAGTGAAGGGCAAAACTATGCTATGCGCGCTATCGGCTGACCCCCCCCCACGAATTGACCCCTCTCACACCGCCCCTATTTGGGTTGGGTACATTGTCCCAAACGGAGGTCGCTCACTCGCTTAGCATGTTTTTTACATGCAAGTGTTAAACATACAAGCTTAAACCCCCTCTCGAAATTGGGCCGCTATTAATTTCAACGTGTAATTATGCAAATCAGTGGGTGACCCCCGTTTGGACCACGTTCCCATATAGGGGCGGTGTGAGAGGGGGTCAATTCGTGGAGGGGGGTCAGCCGGTAGCGCGCATAGCATAGTTTTGGCCTTCACTGCATAGAATGCTACGCTTGTCATACTCTTATCATTATGTACTCTTGGCACAACCAAATCTGATCAAAAGCTTTTTCTTTCCTTCAATTCCCTTCTAATCTTGGCCAAAATGGAGCTACTTTATTTCCTGAAACGAGACGCTTAGGCTGCTGCACTGCCGCTCAGATGACTAGTGATGCTCACGATTGGCCCGTTTAGTTTCAGTTTCAGCTCCAAGCCTGTTGAAGTTTCCGTTTCAGTTTCTGCTGCAGAAACAACACTATCAATGATGCATCTCTTTTGTAAATAACAGACTGCTTAAAGACAATAAAGCAATAATAGCAATAATAAAGCAATTACAAGCCTGCTGAGTTTTCCTGCAAAAAGTTGCTACAACAACCTGATGTTTTGCACGGCAGCCGTATATACAGCATTCCAGGAACTATGAACGATTGATACTGCTTTGAAATTTTGATTAACAATGCGCAAAACATTACACAGATTTTAACGCTCAATACCAGGATACTACACGTATAGCGCAAACTTTACAAAAATTAATTTCTTACATTTTGCAAAAACCCTTTATTACAATAGCTGTTTTCGGTGCAGTTAGGCTCCTTGATATCTTATTCGTTACTCTTATAATTTTTTTATTATTCACATCATCCAACAGTCTTTGTCCGACTCTTGTACTCGCTGTATGAAAATTCAAGGAACAGGATAGTTTTAACCTGTACCCTAGCAATCAATCTTAGTACTAACATGGGAATGATAAGCACATTTCGAGTGGAACGTTTGGCTCGATCGTCGATGCTGCCGCTACATTATATCAACAGTTTGGAATGCATTTACGCCATGAAGTTATTTCACCTTTCGCATTTCGTTATCAAGTCGAAGCAAATCCATTTAACAAAACGACTAATAATTTCGATTATCATGGGCAGCAAATATAAGACCAATTTTGAAATTGATTTCTTCAAATTTCCGGCTATTTC
Organism: Trissonchulus latispiculum; assembly: GCA_030248195.1. Taxonomy (NCBI): domain Eukaryota; kingdom Metazoa; phylum Nematoda; class Enoplea; order Enoplida; family Ironidae; genus Trissonchulus; species Trissonchulus latispiculum. The sequence continues at coordinate 46,536 of JASAND010026980.1, forward strand.
TCTACCTAATAGGCGGCTTTTGCTTTAGAGCCGATATAAGCAAGATTATAGGGGTGTGTAGAATCTAAAGGAGCAAACACCAATTTACTTTTTATCCTTACTATTTCATAATTGTGCCTTTAACAAATTTCTAAACATCTTCATCAACTCCTTTCATCCACCATATTCCTGGTGCAACCAGAAATTTAAAATCTCTCACATCCTACCACCCATTTAGTGCCGTCTGATAAACTGTGTAAATATCTTTGCACAGTTTAACCCAAATAAAAAAGCATCCCAAGCAAAGTATAGACATCTAATGTAGTTTAAGTTTTTTGTAAAATCAGTGCACAAAACCGGACAGAGTAATTTCTTGTGTAAGACGATGGCACATGATTAGCTTTACTACCAAGTCTCTATCTTTCTTTATATTTGTTTTTATGGCAGCCCTATTTTGACATGCACACGTCGCTGTCTCTAACCTTCGATGCAAAGACGCTACCTGCCTAAAAATTGTTTTAATTTGCACTTTTTGCAATTGTTGATTGACTCAACATGCGGTTACATGGACGTTGCTGTCATTGGACTCATGACATGCTTACGGGATCCGCTTACATCCCGACGTAGATAGACTAACAGAAGGACGACTCTCCTGAATTTATTTATCCACCAATTTGCTTCTAGAAACATGTAGACTTTGAAGAGTCTAGTGCTTGTGACCTACACAACAGGGACAAGTTCAAAATTTCAAAACGGTGCCATTTAATAATGGCTGAATAAAAATAACCCAAAATTTGCACACATGTATAAATAAACCTTATACAATTTTCAGTTTTTCTATTTGTGCCATTTTGAATAATAGACGTTCACGATTGTGTAAATCAATATTTCAAATAATTTAAGCTCTAAACAAAAATTACCGAAATTGCCTTTGCGCACCCCTCCAAAAATATGCTGCTGAGCGAGCTTTTGCAGAATTTATGAGCAAATCAAAATGGACTATTCACATTAGTACACTTCTATTTTGCATTTATATTGCGATTTCTCAACCTCCCCTTCCATCAAAGCGATCAAATTTTGGCGCCCCGAAGTGCTGTAAACACCATGGGTGTAATCTGGGCATTCCACCTCTCTCCCTCAAAATTAGGACTTCGAGAATCGAAGGAAACCGCCTAAAACCGCCCTTGTGCTTAGGGGGAGTTGGAGCTCACCCCCACCCCCCCCCCGAGGAGTCCCTCCTCCTCCCCCCCCAGAATCCGGATTTCTCCGGTTTTTTGGGCAAGAAACCGGAAAATCCAGTTCGGCTAACCCCCCCCCCAAGAACTTTCTCTCCTGCACATGTCTGCCTAAAACACAAAATGTTCTGAATTTAAACGCTTTTTCTTTGAAAATTAGGCTTGTTTTGATAGTTTTATACGTTTGTACGCGGTTTTAAACCGATTTTCAGTCCGAATTTGAGGAAAAGTTTTCAAAAAATGACCATGTTTGGGCAAAATTTAGCTAACTTTTTGGCTCCAAAAAGGTCCGGGGTCGGGCAGCTGGCTAGGGTGGCGTGGGGGTGGTTTTGGGGGTAGCCAAAAGCATAGGTGTAATGCGAAAAATTGGCCAAAAATTGATTATTTTTAGCGTAAATTCTGCAAAATTTTAAAAAAAAGTCCAAATTTCTGGCTTAAAGTGTTTATTATTGCGAGAAATACAAGTTTTTAACGGTTTTATGGACTTTCTGGCTCAATATTGACCTTCTTTTAGACTTAGAAACATGTTGGCAATCAAGTTTACACAGTAATACATCAGTAATACAGTTAAAAATATGTATTTCTCGCAATAATAAACACATTAAATTTGGACATTTTTGAAAATTTTTGCATACTCCAAAATTATCCAATTATTGGCCATTTTTGGTCATTCGGCGCGGCCATAGGTGTAACGGAGATTTGGGGTGGGGGAGGCTCCCCCCAACATTTTCTGGGGGGGCCCCCTCTGGCGTAACCCCCCCAACCCCCCCCCCCCAGCACCCCCCCCCCCAACCCTCCCCCCAAAAAATTTTTCATTTTTTATGCCAAAGTCGCATTTTCAGCCGTTTCTAATGATAAAAAACATCTAACCATAAAGTAATTTTAACATTAGACAGTGGTTTTAAACTCAAAAACGATTGCAACATGTTTTGCAAGTCCAAAATAAGGACAATATTGAGTCATAAGATCCATAATACAGTTAAAAACGTGTATTTCTCCTGTAATAATAAACAGTTTAAGCCAAACATTTGGACATTTTTGAAAATTTTTCAAAATTTACCCAAAAACACGCAATTTTTAGGCCATTTTTCGCGCCTTCGGCGCGACTCCCCCCCCCCCACGGGTGGGGGGGGGGGACGTCCCAAAAGTTATGGGAGGGGGTTGAAAAAAGGCTTGGGGGGGGGGCTACCCCCCCCAACCCCCCCCCCCACCTTACACCTATGGGCGCGGCTACCCCTTTCCTTTCCCCCCATAGGTGTATATACCACCTGTTTGGATTGGAGGGGGGGGGGAGTAAAAAGTCCAAATCTGGCTTGGGGGGTCTCCTCAAAAATCGGAAATTTTCAAAAAACTGTACCCAAATTTTTTCAGCTAAAAATGGCACTTTTTGGTCATAAAATCGACTATTTTCGACATAAATATAATAAAAAACCACTCGTATTATGTTTTAAAACCTATTTTTAGCGTTTATAACTGTGTCTAGACCATAGGTGTGGCTGGCGAAAAAAGTGGGGTGGGGGTTTGAAAAAAATTAAAGAGGGGGGTCCATAGGTGTAACGGGGATTTGGGTTGGGGGCCCCCTCACGCAGGCGTGTTAGGGGGGGGGGGTGGGGGGCATAGATGTAACCAGGGATTTGGGTTAGGGGAGGCCCCTCCCCGAGATTTTGCGGGGGCCCCTTTTTAAAGACCCCCAAACTACCCCCCCCCCCCCATAACCTCCCCCAAAAAATTTTTTCTATTTTTGTCAAAAATCGCATTTTCAGCCATTGCTAATGCCAAAAAACATTCAATTACCAAGTAATTTTGACATTGAACAGCGGTTTTAAACTCGAAAACTTGATTGCCAACATGTTTCTAAGTCCCCTAAAAAAAGGTATCTATTGAGTCAAGAATGTCCCTTAAAACTTTTGCTCCAGTGTATTTCACACAATAATGAACAGTTTAAGGCAAAAATTTGGGCATTTTTGAAAATTTTAACAAATTTACCCTGAAAATACCCGATTTTCAGCCAATTTTTGGCGCCGTCCGGACGACCCCCCCCCCCCCCCCCCCCAGTTGGGGGGGGCAAGCCCCAAAATCTTTGGGGGTGGTTTGTAAAAATGGCTGGGGGGGGTTACCCCCCCCCCCCCCAAACCTCCCCCAATTACACCTATGGTGGGGGGGGACCCCCCCAAAATGACAACTTTTCGCGACCCCCACCCCCCATATTTTGAGATTTTTGGTACCACCCCAGATTTTTGGCCACCACCCTCCGTCGGCACCCCCCCCCCAGATTTTCTGCCCAGCCACACCTATGCCCCCTCCCCCGGAATTTTGGGGGGGCCCCTTTTTAGACCCCCCCACGACCCCCCCCCCCAACCTCCCCCAAAAATGTTTTTCTATTTTTATGTCAAAAATCGCATTTTCAGCCATTGCTCACGCCAAAAAACATTCAACTATGAAGTAATTTCTTTTGACATTACTCATGCGTTTTAATCTAGACAACTTGATTGGCAACATGTTTCTAAGTCTAAAATAATGTGAATATTGAGCGAGACAGTCAATAAAACCGTGAAAAACGTGTTTTTCTCGCAATAATAAACACTTTAAGCCAAAAATTCGGACTTTTTTGAAAAATTTTGCAGAATTTACCCTAAAAATATCCAAAAATACCCAATTTTTATTTTTGGCCAATTTTTCGCGCCCTGGGCGCGACTACCCCCCCCCCCCCCACCCCGCGCGGGGGGGCCGGGGCCCCCAAAATAGTTATGAGGGGGTTGAAAAAATGGCTGGGAGGGGGGGTTACCACCACCCCCCCCCCCTACTCCACCTATGGGGGGTTCTGTCAAAAAAGGGAGGGGGGTCTGAAAAAAGTCGATTTGGGGGGAGGGGTAAGAAAAATTTTCGAGGGGGGTCTGCGAAAAATAGGTTTTTCGCTAAAAAACTGAAAAATTTTCTCGATTTTCAGCTATTTTTAGCGATTTTTAAGGTAATTAAGCACATTTTAGCAATTTTTCGCTGATTTTTTGAAAATTTTCGAATTTTTGGCTAAAAATTTGCAAACATTTATATAGATAGGCGGTTGGAAATTTTTAGGGGGGGGGGGTCGGCCGAGGGGCCGATTTAGAGGAAGGAGTGGAAAAAATTTTTGAGGGGAGGGTCTACAGCCCCTCCATTTTGGGGAGGGGTCCCCCCTAACACCTGTGTTCTAGACAATTTTTTCAGAAAATTTTTGAAAAATTGCTAAAATTTTTGCTAAAATTTTGCATTTTTTCTGTTGTGCGAAACACATTTGGGAGGGGGGGGGTCTGAGCCTCGGCTTGGGGGGAGTAGTCTAGGTCGGGTATGGGGGTGGGGGCATAGGGTGTATACTGGAGAAATGGTTGGGGGAGGGGGTAGCCGTTTTGGGTGGGGTGGGGTCCGGAAACATCGAATTTGGGAGGGGGGGGGGTAAAAAATTTTTTGGTCAAAAATTTAGAAAAAAATTGCAAATTTGCTAAAAAAGCGTTGTTTCCAACTAAAAGTCAACAATATATATATATATATCTGGGCTTTTTTTAGTGGGGGTGGGGGGTGGGGGGGGCGCCCCCCAAACTGTAGTTCCCCCCCCCCACTCGCCCCTTCCCCCACTCGGCCCCCCCCCCCCAATTTTGGGCGTCCCCCCCACTCACCATCACGTGCCCAGAAAATGCCCAATTTTAAGGATTTTTTGTCTTAATTTTCACAAATTTTCCGGCGTCGCCGGAATTTTTACTCAAAAATCGTCTATTTTGGTACTCAAACTCGATTTTTGAGCACGTTTTTAGCATAGTTGTAGCAGTATATGTAGAAAACAGTCTATTTTTACTGCATTTTTAGCGATTTTAGACCACTTTGGATTCCCCCCCCCCACTTTTTTGGGTTCCCCCCCCCCCCCCACTCGTGGGGGGGGGGCACCCCCCCCACTCGCCCCACCCCCCCTATGGTACGCCGAGAAAAAGCCCAGTATATTAGGGATCGACCGGAATTCCGGTTCCGGTTCCGGTACTTTTTGGTTCCGGTTCCGGTTCCGGTTTTTGAAAACGTACCGGAACCGGAACCAATTTTAGCCTATTATCAAAAGCAAAATTTTCAAAAATTTTATCAAACTTATTTAAAACTTTTTGAAAAACTGCGATTCTCTAATAACCAGAATATGATTTATTCAAAAATTTTCGCCTGCGGCGCTATTGCATTACTTAGAATGTGTAGAATTTGTAATAATGTCTAATGTATCGTTGTTATGAATATTAACATATTATAAAACAAAAATAATACTTAACTCAGATTAGATACCACAAGACCGCCGAAACTTTTAAATTTAAGTAGTGGTAAAGATACCTAATGCTGTATTGAAATTATTGCCAAGCCTTGGCGTCAACCTATGATATTTCAAAATTGTATATAGAGTGCTTTAAGTTGCATAATCAAATGTCAGTTTTAAGCTTAAATTTAATCTTTTTAATTGTTTAAATAGTGACTGGACTTTTTAGACTAAGTTTATTACTGTTTGTTTAGTAATTACTCCAGTGCACAGATCAACAGAATTACAAAATTATGGATGGAACATATAGCAATGGTTTTTTAAAATCTTTTGAAGAAACGTCATTTCAAATTTAAAAATCCTGATGAAGCTAGCCAAAAGGAAGAAATTTCGTTTAATTCATGCTGGAGAAATTGTGCATTTCTACTTTCTTTGAAACTTGTGAAAAATATTTTTGGCTTATATATATATATGTTTAATGGATGAAAATTTATATATTTCAACCATGTAAAAAACATTTGCATTTTAATCAGAAAACTCCAATAACAAAGTAATTATACTGAGATATAATAACAATCTAAGGGATTGAAAGCCGATATTTCTAAATAAGTCCAATTTTGTATATAGCTGATGTTACCTAAGTTCATAGCCAGATTGGATTTTACAATACGGAATTTGTACAAGACCAGTAATTTTCAGAAAAATTTTAATCTTGTCTGAAATACAGAGAGAATAAAAGTAAACTAAAATGGTAATAGATATCTTATGTTTTCTAAAAATGTAACTGGCATGGCATCATTATTTTTTGCGTTTTGAAAATGCTGCAACTTTTCCAAGTGCTCTAGTAAAGTTAAATGAACTTTTTGATTGTGACTAAAAATTATCAGACAAGCCAGATAAAAACTAAACATGTTTATGACTTATTTGGTGCTCGCAAAAATTTTGGAGGAATCAATTTCTATCTACTTATATTTAGCTTAATTTAAAATTCAGCTTAACCAAGTAAGAAGTTAAATTTTATTTGCAAGCAAATGTCCTTTAAGTCAATTTGCATTCGATTAAATTATTCATCGAAATTCGTATATAGAATGTAAAAATATAGATGCCGTTTATTCATCGAAAATGTGCTCGAATAATATAAACAAGAAATAAAAATGCTCCTCTGGAGCATGGAGCATGAAAAAAGTAATATGGGTTGTGGTGAGGTTGTAAAATCAAGAGAGGACTAGTCTTTAAAATGCTTAATATGGGGCTAGGTTCAAAATGAAGAGGACTAGGTTGTGAGCGAATTAATATGGGCACAGCTTCGCCGAACAACCCATATTCGCGGTTTTTCAATGTAAATTATTATGCATATCCACGATACATTTAGTTTATAGTTCATAAATAATCTACAGGTACGGTATGTGTTCGAGCTTTATTCGAACTTTTATTTTAGTAAGCGTTTT
>JASAND010026982.1:0-43665 GCA_030248195.1 Trissonchulus latispiculum
TTCTTCATTCAATTTAGCTTAAACGTTTGGAAGACCAGTTTTTACCAGTTCTACTCAACTTGATATTAATATTCAAATTTATTGTGACTTACAACCCTTGGCATTAATTGCAATCACTTGAGATAAGAAAACAGATTTAGTTGCAGTAAAATTTATTTCTGTCTTTAGCTAGATAATGTAATAATTGATAATGTGATAGTGATCTGTGATCCACTACAGAGCCACTTCGTTTACAAGTTTATTGCAAATGACTTCACTCTTTCGAATTTCAGATTTGCTTGCTACTGCTACGAAAGTTTGCCTGTTACTCTATGTACTATGCAATGTTATGCGCTATTTGCTGCTACGTTATTAATGTCAGTACTCAGTTGCAAATATGAACCGGCTCGCAGCAGGTCTATTGTTGCACGCCTGTAGCAATTAGCTCCGTCACTTAAAATTCACTACAAACCACTACTAATTTTGCAGAAAGCTCTTGCTTGTTAATGGGTGCTTAGACATGTTAAAGGGACAAGTTTCCTATCACCAGTTTTGTTTTATGCTTCCAATTCTTTCAGCCCACCTGTGTAACACTAACGTCTGACACAAAAATGCGTGTAGAAAAGGGTGTTCACTTGTACAGCATTTGAAATTCATCAGAGACCCATAACACTTTATATTTTCAGAATCCTTATTATAAGGAGGAAACTTTTTTATAAATGGGAGTGCAGTAGCCTGCGAAAGTTAAAAAAGGCAAAGATTAAAGATTATTTGTAAAATTCAAAAACGCTAACAAAATATCCAAATCTTTCAAATTTGTTTTGATCTTGTGTCATTCGGTACATTTTCAGATGGGATATTTTGCTTATATAAAAATTTGGTAACATGCTCCAGACAAAAGCAACGGTAAACCTATATTTTGAAATCTTTGAAATATTTCAGAATTCCAGATTTTATAAAATTTTTCCTTTCATTTTAAGGTTTTCTGAAAATAAATAATGTATGTGGTATGGTCTTTGGTGAATATTAAGTGCTGTACAAGTGATCACAGTTTTCTGTACACATTTTTGTGTCAGTCTTAATTTTGGGCTGAAGTAGTTGGAAGCATAAAACAGAATTAATGCTAGGAGACAATGAAATATTCTTTTAATCTACGATTACCTTGTATTAACAATTCGAAAATCAACGCGAAATTAACTCAATTGCCAAAACTATAATGTTATGGGCATCTAATCAATATTTAAGTGCGGTACAAGTTATCAGAGTTTCTACACTTTTTCCACACACAATTTTTGTGTCAGACTTTAGCATTGCTTTGTTTTCGTTCTCAACCGTTCATCGCTGTTTGATTTGCATAAATCTTGTTTATGAGAAGGTGAAAACTCTGTTTTCTGATGCTGTGTTGATCGAAGTATTTATTACTTGAAGTTCAGTCAGTTACTTTTACTGTTCGGATGTTTGGATTTGGTAGCTGAAATGTGAAATAGAGTTAAAACATTATTTCATTGATTGTATTTTTGCAGTATGGGTGTTTTCAAGTAATCAATTTTGCAGAAATTACAAACTTCTCGTTCTTGGATGCTATAGATGCCCTTGGATGCTGTAGCGTCATGTAAATTCAAAGCGTCTAACGTTCATAACGTCTATAGACGAAACTCTAACGACAGAACGTCTACTGACAAAACGTCAAATTTTTTCAAAATTGTGTCAGACGTTCAACACGTCTAAATTAGTTTAGACAGAAACCAAGCCAAACTTAATGTTATCTAAAAATAAATTTTAATCATTTTAATATTTTAAAATTACATATATTTAAACCAAACGTCTGCTCATTGTTTTATTTTGGACTTTTAGTTAGGTTGCTTAAAAAAGATTGTGTGCGACAGCTTCCAAGTACGAGCACCCGTTCATTCACCATGATGTATTTTCGTTTCACAGAATAAACCTTCTTTCCGATTTCTAAGCTAGCGAAGTGCTTACAAGCTAACAAGCTAGCGGATGTGCTTCCTCTGTCTTCATTTTTCCAGAAGTTCGAGAATAGCAGAGTGCGCTTTACCAATTTTCTTGCAAATCTTCCTTCGACAGAGTTTTTCGTTCGGGTAAGTCCTGCAGAGTAACAGTACGTGCATTCCACAGCAATAGTTGGCACAGTGTAGGGACATGCCGTTGTACAATTTGAAATGTACGTAGTTTACACCATTGGAAATAAACGGATTCTTGTCTCGGAGACTACAAGGTCTCTAGGCGGTGTGTGATGCTAAGTTTCCCCTAAACTATGCGCGCTCGACTAGATTAGAATTTCAGCATGAACTTTACTAGACAGACATTCAAATTCGCAAGATAATTTCGAATACACAATATAAATTCAGCTACAAACAAACGGACTAGCAACTTTGGATAATGCCCAACAAAATACCCGGCAGACAAACTATACAAGTTTCCGGAACGGACCTACTCTGGAACACCCAACCCAAGAACAGAACGTTTTTCTAAAATCTATACGTTTTGTCGATAGACGTTATGATTATGAACGTTTAGACGTATTGAATTCAAACGTTTTGATAGGCAACCATCTGTCTCAAAATTAAGTCTTTCGAGTTAACATTTGATGATAGCGAAATGGGAAATGTTTGGTGGTCGGAGACCACAGTGAATTTCTGAATTATATTTTTAACGTTAACGCTACGTTAACGGCAGATTAGTGCGTCTATCAAACTATATTGAGTACACCAACAAAGCAAGTTTCTGCGGATTTGCTCAAGCGAGGCTTTGACCCAAAATCTTTCCACGGAATTCAGCTGACATGGTTGGAAATCCGTTGGCTAGACTTAGCAAAAATAAATTCAGCAAAGCCAGCTGGACTTTGCTTCGTGAGCTTTCCTAGGAATTGAGCCAGCTTATGGAATTAAGCTGACTCCGTCTGAAATCAGCCAGCAAGGTTGGAATCTTGCTGGCTTCAACAATGCAACTACTGGAATTATAGTCAGCTGAGCTTGAGTTTCGAGTCAGCGCAGCTCCAGACGGTAGTTATTGTCACCATACGAGTAATTATTTGTCGAGATTGGTGTTCAGGATATTTCATAAATATTAGCAACAAAATATAAATAGTTTGTTTTGGCTTTTTTGTACTGTGTGGGGACCACGATAGAAATTTGACCTTTTCACGGCCCGTTGAATTCAATTAAGACAAGTCCAATTTGAGTTGATTGTGAGACCATTACACAAAAGGTCATCCTGGGTCACACAGACTTATTTCAATTATGTCCCCACAGAATACCAAATGCTACTGTAACCAATGTCATTAGTTAGCAAATAAGAAAACCTACATTTCACTGCTGCTACAATTCGGTGTAATGCTGTAGGAATTTCGGTTAAAATAGGTGGCTAATGGCTAAATTTTCTTCCAAATTTGAACTTTAAGCTATCAAAGAAGAATCAAAATAAATTTTATAGTGCTATCTACGTTATTTCTTTAATTCAACATACGTAACGGCCATTAAAGTACGTTGTGTGCTCATTTTTTACAAATTAAAAAGCATTTTCCGCACGCTACAACTGTACAACAAAATTGTAGCAGCAGTGAAAGTAGGATTTTCTTATTTGCTAACTAGTGACATTGCACTGGTAGCATTTGGTATTACAAACATACATACATAACATACAAACCAATATGAGCAAAAATGTACGAATAAAATGGCTTTTTACCATGAAATTTTTAAAAATTCAAAAACCATTGGAATTACTAAAGTAAAGGTTTTTTCGTAATTTTGTAATGCTAATACACGTATGCTTACCGAATACAAACAAGTTAAATAATTCAGAGCTATTGTAAATAATTTAGAAAACCCTTGAACGAAAAACACTTTCCGATCATTAATAGGAGTTTTCAGATTTGCTGAAGAAAAACCAATAGTCTCATAAAGCTTCATCGTAAAATTACTTCACAGTAGTGGATTGTACTGCAATGGTCGATATAGAGTTGCCTTTGCGAAAGACAAAAAGATTGAGCAGAGTTTCACGAAGTCGCTTGTCAAGACACAGAAAAAATAGTCCATTTCCCGAAATTGATGTTGACCAAACAAACCAGAAAACATGAAAGGCTATGTCCGATTTCACTGGTTGAATTGCGCCAAACTTGGTAGCAATTTGGTGCACAACTACAAGTGTCAGTAGAATGCCGCATAGGGTTGCGGCTTGTAGTGTTAGCACACGTTCGCGCCTATGCTCTTTCTTTTGCTCTTTTTGCTGTGTCGATGCAGCAACACTTCTTGATCGATTGTACAGCACGGCTACAGCATATATGTTAACACAGAAGGTGAATATGATGGCAACGCTAGACAGAAGATCAACATAGTGCACCATTTTACCGCCGGCCTCGGTAAAACCAAGAAACATTTCAGTACCATTATTCCTCTGCTCTCTATAAAAGTGGCAACAGGGGAGCAACTGTGGCAACGAAGTAGCCACTCCATACAGCCAAGATGCGGCAATTCCGACAAGAACAGCCTTGCTGCCGTTTTGCTGAAACACGAACGAGTTTGTTGAAAACACTACAAGTAATTAATTAGGATTACGGGGATTTGCCATTTGCTTTCAGCATTCATCTGCAAGTTGTCGCCTATTTTCACAACATATAGTCGTATTACTTTTACCATTTAGCATTGGTATTAGCATTACACATTAGCATTAGCACCTAATGGAATTAGCATTACAAACAAATTACAGAACATTACTATTCCAGCTAGAGTACTACCGCTTTAACTTCTGAGCACCCTATTCATACAGATATCGTAGCAACAAGCAAACCTACCTTGAACCACATCGGTTTTATAACGCACAAGAATCTCATAAAAGACATCACAAACTGATTTGCATATCCAGTGAAAGTTCCCATATAGGATGCCATGAGGCTGAGTCGAAAAATATCAAAGTTAACATGCGCAAACATTCCCGGATAAAGGGCCAATAGAAGGAACAAAGTAAATGCATAATTTTGTACAAAGTCCGAAGCTGCCAAAGAAAATACTAAATAATAAAATGGATGTTTGAATTTATTCCAGTAATAGGAAATTATCCCCAGGCATCCAACGTACAGAAATACTAAACTGTAGTGAAATGAGAACAAAATCCGAATTAGTATATCTGCTGTTTCGATAGCAACCATCGGTATGTCGGATCGATAATCTGCTCAACTTTTCAACCTAAATTATCACGAAATTACAATTGAGCAGGCATTAGCCACAGCAGGACTATACAAGTTACCCCTTAAAAGGGGAATAATACCGCCGTAGAGTTTGGGATTTATGTGTTCAACGTTTTGTTTGTTTTCATCATACTGTTCTAGTGTACGGTGACGTTAGCTTTTGACTAAAAGTCTGACCAAAAATTCTTGGAACCGAACTGTGAGCGCTTGTCCTGAGTTCACCTTTGAAGTTAGCCTGTATAAAGTATATATTTTTAGAAACCTCAGGAGGAGGAGAATCCGGTAAAACCATCATATCCGGTCTTAGTTATTATGTACTCTTGGCGACAGGATACGTTGGAAGAATGCAGAGGGCGCATACCCCGCAACCGCCAAATACGGGTAGACTCCCTCAATGAAAACAAAGGGCGGACATAGCCAGAAAGCAAAACGCTGTCCCCCTGAGCACTTTCAACTAAAATTTTAAATATTCAGCAAATTTTTCCGATATTTTAAACATCTCTTGGAATCGCTGACAACTGTATGAAACAGTGTATTTTGGCAAAAAAACCCTAGAAAACATTCGAACGTTTGCGAATTTGGAGGTTTAACATTTTTTACATGTGACATTTTTCACGTTTTTAACAAGTATTCCCTAAGATTTTGGACTTAACATTTCGTCGACAGACTTGAACCCTGTGTTAAGTTACGATTTTGGCGAAGAACTATAAAGCCCAAGTAAGTACTATCTAAAACAGGTGGTGAGTGAATAGAATAATTTAGAATTTTAACTTAGTGTCCAAATAAAAGAACCAATACTTCTAAAACTAAAAGGAACGGTGTGCAACAACTTTGGAATGTTTTAGTTGCAGATGTTGTTGTGTATGGTAGAGTTGGGGCCGGTTCCACTCGAACCGGTTGGAACCGGAACCGGAACCGAACCGGAAGGATTTTTAGAATCGAAACCGGAACCGGAACCGGTAGGATTTGGAACCGGCCGGTTCCAATTAGACTTGAACTAATTTTTTGCAGGAGTTTAAATTTTGCAAAAGCTAGATTTTGTGATTGCCATTCAGAGTTGCCATTCATATTGTCTTTTTCAAACTAGTGACTGAAATTGAAACTAAAAATCTCGTTTGAACTGAAACTAAACAAATTTAGACCTGAAAGCGAAATATGTAGGATGAGACTGAGAAGAATTATGAGTTTCAAACTAAAAGTGAAATGAAGGTACAATTATTGGAACTGAAACTGAAGCTGAAACTCCAAGAGCCTAAACTGGAAACGGCACAGCTTCAGCTTCCACTGAAGGTGACACAAACTCCCCGCATCCCCTTTTCAGGTACGAATCGAGGTACGTTTCAGCTTTCGCTGAAGCCGAGGCATAGAATTAAGAGAAGTTTCAAATGTCTCTTTGAATCAACATTAGCGACATTATCCCTTCTGTTAACATAAAAATTAAATGTTTAAACATACTTGAGAAATTAGGAACATGTGTTGTTTTGTTGTATTAGGAAAAATTTCTGCTTCCTTTATTCTGGAATTTCGTAATCTTTTGTTTTCATTCTTCTGATTTTTCAAATTTTGTTAAGTAATTTTGTGTGTAATTACAAAATGCCGTTGTGAAAGTGTCTCTTTTACTGAATTTTTAAAATTTTCTGTTCTAAAATTCCAATTGTAATTGAAGAAAGGCGGACACTTTCGTTCAGACGTGAATGATACAGCGCCGAATGAAAACTTACATATTACAACCAGCTTACATATTTGAATATTAACCTAATAGAAAAGATGAGAGCCCCGATGGGATGTAGTCGGAAATTGAGTATATCTTCTCAAAAAATTGGTAAATAGAAGGTGGTGTTGTCAGCACGCAAGATTGAAGCAACATTTTTAAAGAAAATAGTAAATTTTAGAGGAGTAGAAAACTTCGTAAGATGAGTCCTTGTTTTCTTATTTTTAAGCTTTATACTCCTTCTCCTTCGGCATCTGAGACGAACGTCAATCAAAGTTCAAGTAATGAACAGCATGTAGAAGTAATGTGTTAGCTATTTTGTGCAATCAAGCCACTGTACATACATTTCCTCGTTAAATATAACTTTAATACATATATTCTTATTTCCAATTTGGCTTTCAGCTTTTAAATATTTTAAATGCATTTAATTCTTTTGGAAACTATTTGATTCTTTAGAGACACTGTACTCTTTTCAAAGAAATAATAATTTAAGCTCCAGTATATCTCAATTCTCAGCACAGCCCGTTTTACTGAAACGTTTTATGTACTGTTTACAAGATTCTGTTCAGAAGGCGCTGCCTGTATTTAGATACACATCACCGTTATCGAAACAATTTGCTCGACCATGCTAAAGACAAGTTTTAATGTATGTTGTGCAAATTGTAACAGCATTTGTAATGGAGAAAATTCAAAGTCAGGCAAAAACATTAAAATTCAAAGTAAACAAAAGTTTAACCTAGTTGGTTATTATTGCATTACCTATTCCAATTGTTTTGCAGTATTGCTTTATAATTTTGATTATATAAGCCATGCTGGGGGCCTGCATCCAATATTAAATAATGTTAAAATGTAACTACGAATTTTGTACTTGGAACCGGGAACCGGAAGCTAGAACTGGAACCGGAACCGGTACTCTAGAACCGGAACCGGAACCGGAACCGGTTTTGAAAATTGGTGTACTCTAGTGTATGGTCAGCAGCTAAAAGTTTTATTGTTTGAATTACGATTAGAGTTGTGCCGTTAAGAAATTTTCCGGGCCGGGCCCGGGCCCGGGCCTCACCAACTATTCGGGCCGGGCTCGGCCCGGCCCGAAGCCCGGCCCGAATAGTTGGTGAGGCCCGGGCCCGGGCCCGGCGCGGAAAATTTCTTAACGGCACAACTCTAATCGTAATTCAAAGAATAAAACTTTTAGCTGCTGACCATACACTAGAGTACCCGAGGCCCGAGTCAAGGCCCGAGGCTCGAGTCAAGGCCCGAAGGCCCGAACCAAGCCCGAAGCCCGAGCCACGGCCCGGGCCCGAGTCAAGGCCCGAGGCCCGGATCAAACACTGAGAGGCCCGGGCCCGAGTCAAAGCACGAGAGACCCGAGCCCGAGTCAAAGTCCGAAAGTGGGTATGTGTAATGGGGTGGTGCAACTTGATGACTGACTAGATCTAATGACCTTATGTTTAACAGTTCTGGTGCCGAATCCCATAGAAATAACTCATCTAGTGCTAATTTCTAATTCTAACATCCTAATTTCTAACATAGGAAGAAAAACAATGAACAGAGACAATATAGTTTTCTGGAAGTTTTGTCCTGGTGGCGGGATAACAATCTTCATAAGATTCCACAACACAAAGAAAAACGGCAACACTTTCTCAACAGTTAACTGAGTCTGTAAAAATCCTACCAAATCAAAAGTGATGCACGTATACGCTTCCTTTGTCCTGACTCAGGGTATTTTTTACAGGGGGGGGCCCGAAATTGACATTCCCCCCCGAAAATGCCTTCCTCCCCCCGAAATGGCCCCCCCGGGATTTTGGTCTTCCCCCTTAATGAGGTCTACATTTTTTCCAAAAATGGTCAAATTTTCCGGCTTCGCCGGAGATTTTTACCTAAAAATAGCTATTTTTGGCTTAAATCCTGGCATTTTTGAGAACTTGTTGCGCTTCTACGTGCAAAATACGCCAAAAATAGCAATTTTTGGCTCATTTTTACCAAAAAATCTTCCCCCCCAGGAAATTTCTTCCTCCCCCCCCGGGCCCGGGCCTCCCCCCCGGGAAGCCCCCCCCCCGGAAAAAATTCCTAAAACTACCCTGCTGACTAGTGGAAAAGTGTGTGAAGAACTGGTCATGGCGTGGCCTGATGTTAGCGGAAACACATCGTTTATGCATACATATATAATACACATACGTATATATATATATATATATATATATATATATATATATATATATATATATATATATATATATATATATATATATATATATATATATATATATATATATATATATATATATATATATATATATATATATATATATATATATATATATAGTATATACTATGCGTATTCTGGCGTGTAAGCCAGCTGGCCCGAAAGGCTCGCCCGACAGGCCCGAGAGGCCCGAAAGGCCCGGCTCGGGCCGGGCCTCCAGAACTTTTCGGGCCTCGGTCCCGGGCCGGGCCTTGTCCTGGAAAACCGGGCCGGGCCGGGCCCGAGTCAGGCCCGGCCCGGGCCCGGCCCAAGGCCCGAGGCCCGAGGCCCGACTCAAGGCCCGAGCACAACTCTAATTACGATACTTAACAATAATAACGAGATGCGTATCAAAGCCATAGATTATAATTTTGGTTGGAAGCGGAGTTAGAGCCAAGCCAAGCCGTAAAAGTTTGCATCGTTCACTAGTTCATACTTTCTTTAGGACAATGTGTCAACGGAACTGGAGCTGCTTCCTCGGGTTAATTTATAGTTTACTACACTTTATTGTGTAATTAACATCCCAAAAATTTCTTAAATAAATTAATCCTCAGGTACAGATGCCTGTAGGACATAGTAAAGTATTCTAAGCAAAGCGTCAGAAGGAACAGGACATAGTTGGCTTATATCAACATGTTAGACTTCCTTTAACAGTGACATAGGGAAAGATTAAGCAGAGTTTATGTCAAATCTAGGAAGTTAGACGATAAATGCGGCTTAAGGTACATTAAATAGTGCACAAGCAACGATTTGACTGCTGCTAGGCCAAATATAGGAGACTTAGCAATGATTTGTAACGTTTTATAGAGAGATGAAGCAAGAAAACTTATCAAACTTATCAAAGGCATCTGTCGTGTTGACTTTGGGAATTCACGTGCTAAGGATTCGAACTCTATTTAATCTGTTGTTTTGTTACCCTATTCCTTAACTGATCAGATGAATGCTTGTAAAGCAAAGATAAACACTCGTCTATTAATTAGCCACTACAGCATGATTAAAAGACTTTATTCAATCGAATGTCACATATGTTTCCTCTTCTACAGCATAAGCGAAAGACAACGAAAGTACACCTTTTCGAAAGCAAAAGGAATATGATAGGACTAATATTCTGCAGAGCTATAGCCAGGAGAATATTTGTCCACCCAACGCTTACTGAAGGAGTTTGTGGCAATACAAGCGTTCGACCAGCCAGAACAGACAACAACCCCTGCTTCTGTCGGGGGGATAAAAGGAGATATTGGCAGAAACTGCCCTGAACGGAAATTTTTGATGCGGATTGCGCGGAGAGTGTTAGAACCCTAAAAGAACTTATTTTGAAACGTTTCGTCCAATTGAATGAGAGTTTCGGGTATCAACCAACAATATGTGTCCAAAGGAAATAATCAGCTTCTGAAAATTGAGACAGAGAAGAGATGACACAACTACATTAGCGTTGCTGCTTCAGTGGACAGTTTTCGTTTCAATCTCCGCTTCAGGCGGTGACTCGAAATAGCTTAGTCACAATTTTGTTCGGTTGATCAAACTAACTGTAGCGCTTCTACCAGGGCTGGTGGACCAAGAAGAAACCAAGGACAAGCCCGAACGGGAGGCGTCAGGCACCCTCGTACCCACGAAACCAGGACCTAGAAGAGAGAAGGGAAGAGGGAGGTTCAGCTTTTCACTCACCATAGAAAGTAAAGAATTGGTCCCGCCGGGGATCGAACCACGGCCAAGGGAAGCAGGCATAGGAAAGATGGATAAGCCTGCAATGGGAGTTCAGCTGATGGTCCCGTGGTGTAGTGGTTAGCATGTCTGCTCCGGAGTCAGAAGGGCCGTGGTTCGATCCCCAGCCAGACCAGTTATTTACTTTCAATGGTGAGTGAAAAGCTGAACCTCCATCTCTCCTAGGTCGTGGTTTCGTGATTACGAGGGTGCCTGACGCCTCCCGTTCGGGCTTGTCCTTGGTTTCTTCTTGGTCCACCAGCCCTGGTAGAAGCGCTACATGTGGCGAGGCTGCCAGGAGGACCCGGATTGGACTCCTGTCTCCGGAGTTGCTTCTGGATGGTTGGATCTAAAGGGGTCTGGAACGTGTGTCGGGGGAACACGGATCCCTTGGGCTCAGAATGCCCTGCGCTGGATGCGCTCTCGGTTCGATTCCGAGTTGAGTAAGCCGCGGGACGCGTCTTGTAGAAACCCGGGGGAGATGTAAGGGAAGCAGACATAGGAAAGATTAATAAGCCTGCAATGGGAGTTCAGCTGATGGTCCCGTGGTGTAGTGGTTAGCATGTCTGCTCCGGAGTCAGAAGGGCCGTGGTTCGATCACCGGTTTCTTCTTGGTCCACCAGCCCTGGTAGAAGCGCTACATGTGGCGACCACTACACCACGGGACCATTAGCTGAACTCCCATTGCAGGCTTATCAATCTTTCCTATGCCTGCTCTGCTTCCCTTACATAACTACGATTTCAGTTCCGGTTCAGTGACTGGAGCTAAGAAGAACTGAAACTACTCTGCTGCAGTAGAGTAAGCGGCTTAAGACCAATCCATTAAAGTTAATGGTTCCAGTATACAGTTGGAAGTTTTCTGAAGTTGCGATTTTTTCATCTTTGCTTCTTACACTTGCCTAACACGCAACCGAATTTCTCCTTCGAGGGAATACTTAGCAATAACTTAGCAGTGGAGCTTGATCTACGAAAGAAGGGCAAAATGTAGAAATCAAAGATTCCAGAAGCTGAGAGAAGATTCAGTTGCTACAGAAACGATTTGTCTGTTCGTGAAGACTTCCGCAAAAATTTTCGCAGGATACGGTATTATAGAAACAAGACTGAGTTCGTGAGTAACAAGAATCTATTGTGTTTGTTCAGATTGAAAACTGCTTGAAATTTGTCATAGGAAATCTTTCAGATTCTAACTCATGATGTCAGGGCGAATCCTATGGCTGACGCAAGAACAGATGCTAGAGAGTTTTGCTGGAACTTTCGTTTGCAATCTGTGCGTAACTTTATTCCGAAAGCAAAGAAACGACGCAATTGAAGTTGAAATTAGAAGCACCAGCCCGAAAACGCCAGTAGTATGACATGGGAATTTCTACCCCTTCCTCGGAAGTCGATGACGTCTCGTCTTTTCTAACTGGTCTAGTCCAGTCTAGTATATTTGTCTGCGCATGCAGAAGGAGTCTATGGGAGTCAAAGCCTTCGACCAGCCAGAACAGACTAGAAGCCCTGCTTCCGTCGGGGACAAAGGGAGAAATTGGTAGAAAGGGTCCAGAATGGAAATGTTGATTTCTTGATGTGGAATTGCGCGGAGGGTGTTAGGACGCTAAAAGAATTTATTTTGAAACGTTTCGTTAAATTTCATGAGGATTTTGGGCGTCAACCAGTATTACTTGCCCCAAGGATATCATCACCTTAAGAAAAATGAGACAGAAATGAGATGACACAACTAAATTAGTGTTGCTTCAGTAGGCAGCTTTAGTTTCAGTTCCCGCTTCAGGTGGTGACTCGTAAAACCTTAATAATTTTGTTTGGTTGATTGAACTAAGTTTCCTTTCAAAGACAGGAACCTGCATGAACTAAACGACTCTATGCTTCATTAGGATAAAAGCCGAAGCTGAAGTTCTACAGTATAGAATAGTTTAAAGTGTAAAGTTGGAAATTTTCTGAAAACATTCCTGCAGCTATTACTCGTCCTTGCTCTGACAATTTGCGATAACACGTCATAAGTGTTAAAAACGGATATATCCTTTGTGAGAGAACTTTGTACTAACCTAGATTCAAGCCAGTGCATCTTGATCTACGAAAGATCAGGCAAAATGTAAAAATCAGAGATTCTAAGGGGACAGCTTATGTTGTTGCAGACATCAATCATTTGTCTGTTCATGTAAATTTCCGGAATTATTTTCGCAGGATACCATGTGATAATGACAAAATTGAATTCGTCAGCAACAGAATTTATTGTGTTCGTTCAGATTGAAAATTGCTCGAAAGCAAAGACAGATGAGAGATTTTTGCTAGAACTTTCGTTTGCAACTGTGATTAACTTTATTCCAAAAAGAAAAAAACGACGCAATTGAAGCTCAGTCCGAAAACGCCAGTAGTATGACATAGGCATTTCTACCCCTTCCTCGGGAGTCGATGACGTCTAGTCTTTTCTAATTATCAGGTAGTGCGTTCAATCGTTCCGCTACTCTCTGTAGTTCTTCTTACTTATTCCGCTAGCACCTAAATGTAACGCCGCGAGTGCGCCACAGAGGATTAGTGCATGTGACCGAGAGTTCATAATCCAGGGAAACCAATTATTTGATTTAAGTTGACGACAAGTACTTTAATAACCCAAGCACCCAAATACCAAATGCCAAATTACATTGAAGGTGTACCAATTCGGAAGCACAGAACGACAACTCGCAAATTTGATTCTGAATCCTATTGGTTAAGCCAGAGTTCGTGTTTGCTTTAAGGCGGCTCACCCCGCCCTTGCGTACTCTGGCTGCAGGAAGAGTCAAGATGCTCAACAGCACAAGCATCTCGCCCCCACCATTTCAGACCGCTTGTTCGGGTTCCTCCCGATACCTAGCACAGCCAAAAGTTTGACCCACTATTGCAAAAGCCAGTTTATGTGTCTCACCAAAGTGAACAGTGGCAACATTACACTTTTCGTTTTCCAAAATAAAATTGTAAATGTATAGGACAGATAGTGTAAAGTACCAGGATGTGTGACTGTCAGCAGTTCTGCTTAATATGGAATTTTGATATCATTCTTTGTATTTGGGGTTATCAAGTTCTTTGTTTCGTAATAGACTTGCTTGCTTGCCAAATCTTTACTTTCAATGGTGAATGAAAAGCTGAACCTCCGTTTTCTCTTCTCTCCCTTAGGTCATGGTTTCATGGGTACAAGGGTGCCTCACGTCTCCGGCTTATATCCTCGGACTACTTGATACACCAGCCTTGGTAGAAGCGCCACACATAGTTTTCTTTACTATTCTGTTGTCTATTCGCCATCAGATTGACTTCCCCATTCTCTTCTGCCCAGGGGCTCCACCGGTTTTAAACATTGTCTATTTTCTTTATGTCCACCCAAACTTTTAAGTATCAATGTACCCTCACTAAGTTAAACTAAAAAAGAGAAACGCGTGAAAATCCAACACTTCAAAATATTGCATGTGCGGGACCAGTTATTTACGTAATGTAATATATTTTGGTCAGGTGTAGCACGTAAAGAAGTGGGAATTCGCAGCTACTGAGGATAAGGGTTTGTGATTTGTAGCCAGGTTTTCTGTTCAGATTTTCGTTTAGCTGAGCAAAGTCCTACATCTTAAACTTGCAATTTTAGCTTAGGCTGAGCTATCGAAAAGCCGAATCGAAGAATATGCTTCTTAGATTCGTGTTCTGTGACCCAGAAAACTTTTCTGTGCAACGTTTCAGCAAAATCAGAGCAAACATTTTAGGTACCCCCCCCCAGGGTGAATAGAAAAAAAATCCGAATACGTAAAACTAAAAATTTTTTGCCAGTATCTAAAATGTACCCATACTATATGTTAGCTCGTTTGGTGAAGTTTTGTTGATTCCGGGCCTGACGGGGACTTTCCGAAAACCGAAAACCGAAATCTGTGTAGTGCTCGGGTAAGCCGTTTTTTGGTGACCAAAAATCATTCTCATGAAACATTTGGGCTTTTCGGACCGAAGTTTGGCATCTAAAGGTTTTGAATTCCTGCTTCCTGCCGGACTGGAAAGAGCCAACAGGCGTTTAAACCGAGTTTATCTAAAACTTCATCCTACATATCTTAGCTCTAACACATATTAAGCTTCACATCATATGCTGCTGGCATAGAAAAACAGAATAATCTTCTGGAACAAAAATTGTTTCTATTTGGAATTTTCTTTGTTTTGAAGTAAATTTAATAAAACCTCTCAGATTTTCCCAACTGGTTTAGGACATTTTCCATAAATTTTCCTGTTGAAATTTGTATGCTAAACTACAGCAACCGCTTATCTGGCAAAATTTAATACAATAGACAAGCTTGCGAATATATAATAACGGGATTAGATAGGTGCTGAAGGCATGGACTTTGCATGGAATGCTTAAAAACGAAATCACATGATAAAATTTTTCTATGGTTTTGTATGTAACAAATTGTTTTCAGTAAAGAAAATGTGCTTTAGACGATTTAGATCGAGCTAGTCTGATTTAGGTGGAATTGAGCTGGTGTTCCGGTTGCGAATTTTGATCCGAATTCGAATTCTCGAGAAACATGATAAACCTAAAATAACCTGATAACTTAGACCTAAAATAACAGAAAATGGTGATAACCCTTTTTCTCATCTACTAGTATAGGGCTACAACCAAACGCTGGTGGGCCAAGGGAAAAATTTTGCAAAGAAGCGTCTTTACACACATAGTAACAATAAATCAGGACACAGAAAGGTTTAGAAAGTAATAAAAAGTTCAGCATCAATCAGAATACGTAAAAAGTAAAGAATTGGTCCAGCTTAACTCAGTTGAGGACGTGTTCTTGTTTCCCTTCGAAGGTTGCAAGATCGTCAAGTCCGAGCAGAATCAGTAAACTTGACGATTTGGCCAATTGGAGACTAGAGTCGAATTATGTCTAATTTATTATGTCAGCCTCAGGCCACGCCAAACAGTTGAATTATTATAATTGTTTTGGCGCTTGAGCAAGTCATTAATTGAGTTGAGGTACGGAAGTTAGGTGATTACTCCCTACCTAGTCATTTTCCTGTCTTCGGATCGGAAGGGCCGTGGTTCGATTTCCGGCTGAGCCAGATCTTTATTGGGTCGCCGCTTTTTCACAAAAAGGCAACCCTTTGTGTTGGGTATGTCCGTTATTTATTATTTAATATTTCTTGCCGTATGTGCCCCCCCCCCCTCTAACTTTTGATTGGCTGGACCGATCCGGCTGAAATTTTCAGGGGGAGTTGGGGGTGACCTAAAGTGCTCCCGGAAGCGCGGGCAGTTCGGTACTTCCCGGATTCCGGGAATGGCGAATCCCGGAATTTTTTAGAATGGTAAGGGGGGACCAAGGGAAACGTAAAATTTTTTTGGCTCCGATTTTGCTTAAAAGTTGGTCATAGGGTAATTCGACCACGCTGATTTCGAAACTGAAATCGAAAATCCCGGAAAATTCCGGATTTTGAAATATTTTTCCGAAAGTGGTCGATATGGTACTCAAATGAAAGAGCTCGTCGAGCTGAACAACATGCCTTCTTGCGACATTTTCCGGAAATGCGTCTAGCGAAAGTTATGGCCGAAAAATAGAAAATCCGGGAATTCACGAAAACCCGGATTTTAGGCCAGAAATTTTTTTGTCTCCTATTTCTCTCAAAAGTTGGTCATAGACTAATTCGATGGCACTGATTTCGAAGCTGAAATAGAGATTTCCGGAAAATTTACGGATTTCGTGGTACTGGACACAGAAAATTTCGTGTTTTTCCTGCTGCGCCTCAGCGCAGCAGGTCTCTTATGTTTGCTCAGCCCGGGCCCTCACATGCATTTTGCTTGATAAAGATACTTCCCACCGTAAATGCGTGTAAACAACGGTTTAAGATAGCGCTAGCATGATTTGTGTGTGTAAATCTAGTCTTTCATTCCAAATAACTTCTATTTCTGATCCATGTAGATGATACGCATATATGCTTGCTCATGTATTAGTTTCAATTCCAAAATCGGAAACGTATATATATGCGAATATGTAATGCTGAATTGTTTAAACTCTTTTTGCGATATAAAATTGAATTCTACAAATTTTATGAAAAATGATCAGACAATGTTTTGCACGAATATCTTCTGTTGTAACTAAGAGAAAGCTCCTTTGCAAAAGAAATAGCTGCGCAGCAGGTTTACAATTACTGAAAGTGTCCGTCCAGCGGAAACTTAACCTTTTGCACAAAATCTTGCTTGTTAAGAGGAAAAATGACAGCGGCAACCCATTCATGCAAATAAGCTTGTTAATCTTTTATTAGGTAAAGGTTAAATTAAATAAAGGGTTTAATTTTAAATTTTAAATTCAGAATATCATGTTTGCGCGGGACATTTGATATCGGCAACATTAATGATGTTTTAGATTTTGTTTCAACGTTCATACCTTGCTAGATCGTCGAAATGATCTCTTTTTATGGATCTGAAAATTGTTACAAAACTGGTTTCTTACTATAAAATTTCTGAAAAATTCAACTGTTTTTTGTGAACACAGGACATTTTCACAAGGGCTAAATCTTTAATTGGGCGTGAAATGCTAAAATAGACTCCCAAAGTTGTAACAATGACCTTTCTTCAGCCCTTGTAACAATAAAAGAAACTGTTATTTACTTATGTGTGCGGATTTTGGCTTCTGCTTTCTTGTTGCGTTGTCGTTTTGCAAAATTACGCGAGTTTCGCGTTTGGTACACTCTAACATGTTTTTGTAGACGTCATTTAGGTATATACAAAAGTGCCATGGTTTTCGTAGGTTCAGGATTTAATTGTTGTTTTTTTACATTTACCGTTATTTAATCACACATTGTTCTTTCAGTATGTCAAAATTATAGACTGGGTTTTATTTCAAATCAAGCTGTCATTATATAAGTTTTTATACATTTAACATACCGTGGACTGCACCAAGAAAAGTTAAACAATAGCTGCAGAATAGCATACTATTATTGTTAGTTTCCCATTCAAAGATAGGACTTAATCTTCTGCTATTCTGCTGGTATTCTGAAACTTATTTGGTGCAATCAAGGGTTAGTGTATTTAGCAAAGTATGTAATGCAAATTGGCGGCTCAATCCAAGTTTAAAACTTTTTTATTTATATACCTTACATACCTTGGCAAACTGAAATTAAAAAGCAAAAACTCACACATAGCTACTGTTTGACTGACCAGTAATTATTTGAACCAATATATACTGTGTTATTCGTTCTTTGTTATGCATACATTTGTATTTATTTACTTGAAGCTTGCTTAAGCTTATCCTGCAAGCTTGTAAACTGAAACTTGTAATGTGAATTGAGTCAATGTTAAATGTAAATTGAGTAAATTGTAAAGTAAATTTCCGATATGGTTTTGATTTTTTGCCATTAGGATTTAAGCGATCTTAAAAACTTTGTCAGTCAATGTAATTTGAAATAATCCAGTGTACTGGCTCTTCCAATAAATTATTTTCACAGGTTTTATGGTTGCTAAACCAGTAAAACAGCCAACATAGGTTAGCACTAACCCCCACCTAACAACATAGCCGTATTTCAGAGCAGAACACTTACCGGGCTATTCAGATAAAATCTAAATCAAAAGCAGGAAACATAGATTAAATACTTTTTCTTTTTAATATTTTCTATAAACCTCTGGACTTAAATGGACAAACCTGCAGAACTTTATGAAGCTTTGATCATATTCTTTTCTTTCACTGAACGTCTTTTCTTTGATCAAGGCGGGCTTTCACCGAAATTAAACTTTTCTGCAAAGAAGCCCCTTTCTGTGCTATACTTTTAATGTTCCGTCAATTCAAGCCTGAAATAAGCCTGTAGCATTCTATGCTTCTGTGGGAGTATGGAATAAATGCTTCAGCTATTCAGTTTAAGCAGTCTCTGTGTATCATGGCAGCTTGTGTCATGCTTACTCTTGGCTAATGTTGCGTCATTAAGCTTCCAGTTAGGGGGTTGACTCAGCTTTGCATTAATTTTTTATGCCGAGCGTAATTTTAACCTCTTTCTGAAGGTTATGCTTAATTGTAGTCTAGTCAATGTTTTCCCCACACTCAACTTGAACCTGACATTTTTGTTCGTACGTTGGTGTTAGTTAGTCTGGCTAACACACAGACATTTCTTGTATGCTCTGTTTCTGTAATATAGCGTTTACTTAAACTTTGGTTGGTAAACTTTTTGAAGTTTGAAGCGATTATGCTTTTGTCAGTGCGTCGTCAATCGGTAGACTGCTACCACGGCAAACGAGAGGTTGCAGGTTCAAACCCGCCGAAGGTGCATTTTTGTTTGACTTTATTCGTCAGGTATATCAGAACTGATATCCTATTTACTAATTCACCAGTAATAGACGGAGTTTTGCTAGGAGATATGAGACTATACAGAAGTTTTGTGAAATTTTAAACGACAGCTTTGTACTGAAAATTTCAGGACAATTTTCTGAATAAACCCACGAATTTTGCCCGTAGAATCAGGATCAGAATAGGAATAGAGCGAACTTTTATTTTTTGACCCCAAAGATTTGCTCAGAGTTTTGCAGAAATATATAAATTTTTAATCACTGTTTGAAAAAGATGTCTGGTTGCATAATAAAATTTTTCAGCCAATAAAATTAATTTTTTGAATCTTTTTCGTTTTTCATACTCATCTCTCTCAGCCGGTCAAAACTATAAAGGAAGTGAAACATATGTTATAATTTCATAATTTTAAATTTTAAATATTCTGCAAAAAACTGGCTCTGCCGGGAGTCGAACCATGGCCCCTGCGTTCTGCAGACAAGAGTGCTAACCATTACACCAGCGAGGTGCGAGAGGACAAGCTTGAATACAAATTTTCTGCTCACATTTCACTAAAATAAATACCTATCTTTGTAATAAAGACATTCTAATATTGTCATTAATTTCATAATGAGCCCCCTCTTTATAGACTTGAGTAGGATTTATTTGTTTTCAAGGTCAGCTTGTTTTTGAGCCGACTGAAGCCTGAAAATTCAGTATTATATCATTTTTGCTTCAGTGATAATTTTAGTTCAATTTCTACTGTCAAAAAACCATCCCTGTTTTTATTATCTTAATACAACCATCTGTTACCCTTAAATCCGCCGTTTTGATAGATCCTGGTTGCCTGTGGCGTTGGCATTACAATTAGCTGGTTTTGATTACAAGTTTTTAAGTAGTATACACTTAAATGTCACGTAATGCCCCTGTCCACCAATCGGCAAACCTCTAAAATTCGTCATGAGTCTTATTAGCAAAATTTTGGCATAAAATTTCGAGGTATCAGCATATTCTTAGCTGTTTTAAGCATATCCTTTCACTTATTATTTTTCATACTTTTGTTCTCTGATTTTAGTTTTACGGTTCAGTTGAAAATTCTCCAGTAGTGAGCATAAGACTCAGCTACTTTCTTTTGAATTCACAATTCATGTAAAGTGTCGAAAAATGCGCTTAAACTACAAACGTTCACTTTACCTGAACGGGAGCTCAACTTTCACTGACCCTTGTGGAAGCAAATTTGGGTATCTATCAGAGATGAAACCGGGTCACTATTTGCTGACCCGGTGACCCGGTGACCCGGTCGACCCCTGACCCGGTGACCCGGTGACCCGGTGATCCGGTATTTCTGAAAATTCAGGTTTAAGCTTGGAAAAATTAAAAATACTTATATTGGGGTGTGGCGAGTGTTTTTTTACCTTTTTGGACATTTTTTGCGTCTAAGTTGGGCAAAAGTTTTGCTTTATTTAAAGTACGTTGGAAAGTATGTAAGTATTGTAAGTAAATCGGAAAAAATCAAAACGGATTTGCACGATTTCGCATTCAATATGATGTGAAGTAAACTACATAGATTTTTGAATCAAACAAATTTAACAAATATTTTGCCAAAGCCATCACATCATCTAATTCCAATTTATATGGCTTAACATTAGCACTTGTGTGTTTTATCATTATATATTTTAGCAAAATATTCTATTTAGTTGTATGGTTGAGGTTTCACTCAGCACAGATGAAATATTCTTGCTTATGGCTAAGATTCAGACAATATATTGTATGAATAAAATCAATCACAACTCCATTAGTTCCTAAAGATAGTAAGCTATAACAATTGGAAAAACAGTGCAAAGCAAAACTCAAAATCTGTAAACCTTGTTTTACTGTCATTTTTCTTCTTACCGAGATTTGAAACACACAGCCTGAACTCCTTCTCCAAAAATGATAGCATCAGTGAAAAATCATGTAGATGGAGCATGGAAAATTTTAGATTTTAAACTAAAAATTTCAGACTCTAAGGGCCCATGTAATAATATTAATTTTCTAGTTAAGATTCGACGCAATCATTGTTGTTTCAAACCTATCTAAGCTTGACATTACAGTACAAATATTATAACGACACTACAGCGACAAGCATTTAAAAATCTACACGATTAAGCTAAGAATATTTCTCTTACTAGTTTTTTCAGTAATTATTGAAGTTTTCAGTTGGAAAAAACTGGTAAAATCTCTGAAAGATGTGAAATAACAGCAAAAAATTCCCCAATCAGAAATACCGGGTCAAGACCGGGTCAGAGCTTCTGACCCGGTGACCCGGTGACCCGGTCCATATAGTGACCCGAACTGACCCGGTGACCCGGTGACCCGGTTTCATCTCTGGTATCTATGTACCACTTGTGGAAGCAATTTTCCCTATCTCTATGGAGGAAGGCAAGCGCAAGTCAATAAACAGAAAGCCAAAAGCAGTCCAGAAACCAAAGTTTTTACTAGAAAATTATTTAGTGTGTACCTTACGAGTCGACAAAAAGAAAAATGTAATACTTTGTGTTTTTCCTATCTTTTAGCAACTGCATCGCGATCGCGATAATGTTCACCTTAAATGAAATTACATTAAAACTGTTGTTTGTCATTGAAGCGTAAAATGCTTTTCACACCTACGAAAAAGTCAGCAATAATATCAACCCTTTTTTGGGCAACAAAAAATGTAAACTTTAGGATTGCGTTACTCCTACCTACTAGGCTTATCAGTTTTATAAACTGACTTCACATTTGACCCTTGGGACTAAAATTGTTGCAAACTTTAATAGTCTATTTTTCAGTGGCAGGAGTGTGAATGATGTAAGAGGTTTTGATTAGAAATTTGTTAATTTATGTTAACTTAAAATTTAAAAAATTCACCTTGGAAGTTTGCTTGATGTTGTGCCAATTGCGACTATTGTTTGACAGTTTGGTTTTATCAATAAATAAACATTTTAAATATTTTATACGTTTTAAACAATTTTAAAGTCATTAGCTAAATCTGTATACCAACTTTTGGACGCGAATTAAGCTCAAAGACCCAAGCCTGCGTCTGGTAGTGCTTGGAGATTTGTGAATTGTGCCATAAAGTGAAACCATTTGTAAAATAATTACTATTTTCAAACTGTTTTTATCAATTTTACTAGGCTTGCCCACGCTCTAGATAAGAAAATCAGCTATAACGGGGCTTCCAGAAACATTCATAACATTTCTTTCAATAGAAATGTTTGTTTTGCGGTGAAAAAGGCATTTTGCGAAGCGAAATAATTGTAGCTTACAGATTTTTGATGTTAAGGTGTAGGCAGTGGGGGCCGGAGGTGATTTTATGACTAATGTTTGCGCTAACTCTTGAGTAGCAATTTACGTTTAAGCGATTTTTCGTTCGAGTTGAAGTGGTGGTACGCACTACGCAATACTTGTCGCTAAGGATTAGGAAACGTAAATTTCCATCCTCAATTTCAGATTAGTTTCTGTCATTTTCTCAGGACTCGTGAACTTTTCTTACATCCAGCTTAAAGACTTTATAAGTCGTATGCTGTGGTTGAATTTTTCTATTTATGTTTTTAATGGCGTTCCTTTGCTTCACCTGCTATGTTTTTATTCGAAAAACAAAAATTGGAGCTGATCTTTAGGCTGTCTTCTGGATATTATCTAGGATTAAAATCTATGGACCGGACCCTTAACCTTCGTTTCATATATTCTGGTATCCTATGTCCTATAATGATCCCAATTACTGGTAATGCTCCTTAGCATTTCTAAAGTTAGACTGGTAGCTTTGGTGGAAAAATATGGGAGAAGCATTTAGAGACTAGCATTCTGTAACTCCTAATATCAGATTTTCGGATTTTAGGATTACCAGTAGTCCAGAATTGGATGAATGACGATATATAAGCAAGGTTAAGCCAATTCTTCTTGGCGTAACGGTGCTCCGACCAGAATGGACGAAATTGTCCTTGGAGTCGACCAAATGTTCTCATGTTTCGGTGATGGGGAGCCTCACCTATATTGAACCTTCACTTCGTTTGGTAATATTTTTGACAACCCCGATTTGTTTTATTGACTCTGCGCAATCCACCCGTAGTGGTTTTTTATCAGTTTTGTGGTCGATTAACCTTGTTTCGTGCGGGTTCGAACGTTCAAGTCAATGCTTACAGCTGATTATCGCAAGTACGTGTTTCCGTTAAAAATGTACAAAAATAAATTCGAATTCTAGAATATGTTCGCCATACAGCTGTACTCTTCGCAATGTTACAACAAATTGCACATCCGTCACAAAATTCCAGTTTGTCTTGATTACAGTAAACTCGAAGTGTTCTATTTAACTTTCTGTTGGCTTATTCATCAAAGATGTACACACTTTACAACCACTGTAAATTTTGTACAATCAATTTGACTACAATCCCTATGAACTTCATGTGTCTCTTGAAAACTTTTAATGCACAGATTTTTCATTCAAGTTTAAATGTTTTTTTGCTCATTTGCTTATTTCCTAAAATAAGTATACAATTTTTAGGAGTAATGTTTGGAAAAAATTAATTGCTGTCGGGAATCGAACCTGATCTCCGGTGCTGCAGGGAGACGCCCATATCACAGCAGCTTAGCTGTAAGTCAAATCCAGCCAGCGTAGGCACAACTGGGCTTGGCATATCAAAAGTTTGACACCAAGAACCTGTCCATATTTCGAAGTTCATTCGATAGAAGCACATTCGAATTTGCTCGGCGACTCACTAAGGACCGTTCAACTATTGCAATATAAAGTAAACTTTCAAGTAAACTTCAAGAAATAAATTAAATTTACCCTTAAATGTTAATGTTAAATATCAGCAACCCAGAAAGCGCCATACCTGGCTGAACGGGAGGTCAAATTTTACTGACCCTTGTGGAAGGAAGCAAATGTCAGCAATTTTTTTCTATGGGAACTTTTGAAAGCGATTTTTGCTGTTATTTAACGAAAACAGTTATTTTTTAGCAAATTTAGAAAATTTTTAGAAATTTTGGTTGTAAAATCTATTTTTTGGGCAATTTTATTACCCCTTGTGGCCAATTTTCTTATCCCTTGTGGGAGCAATTTGGGTCCCTTGTGAGCGACTTCGCCGAGGAGGAAATCCCCCTGTCCACCTGTGATCCGCACTCTTTATTACAATACCATGAAAATTGGAACCGGCCTATAAAATTTTCTTGATTAATTTCTAGAACATTTTATAATTTAATTTAAAATTCTGAGCATGTTCTAACTTAGCCCGTGTGGGATCAAGTTTAATCAGACGTTTTTCACCCAAGTACGATCACCCAGTCTAATTGAACTAAACTTATTTAATTTTTTGAAATTGGAAAAAAATTTATTCTAACATTTATCAGTTGAACTGTTTAGGTTTCGCGCGAGAAAGAGTGATATGATAAACGAAGTTTGACATGTGGGATATCGGTTTAGTGCAGGATATACCTTCTATGTACCAGAAACAGCTAAACATGTAAAACCATAACAAAATTATTAACATATAAACTTAAAAAACTGCTAAATAGTTTTAAATATGCAACTGTTAACCATCAAATTTGTGACCTGTAATTAAAATAAATTGTTTTGTGTTGTTTCATAGCTGTTGACAAGTGTTATATACTAGTGAACCCTAAATAACATAAAAACAGACCTTACAGTTTTCAAAATGCTTCATAACAAATTTTAAATTTTAGGATTAGAAAATGGAGTGATTGATTAGACTATAAAATGTCAAAAAAGTACGAAATTTTTGGGTTTTACCCATTTTCGAAATGGTATCAATGTCAAAATTTCTGTTTTCATTATTTCAACAATTTAAACTTTTTATTTTTGGTAAAATTCAACTGTGCTAGCTTAGCCAATACCAAATAGATGGCTAGAATAATTAGGAAAGACATGTCTGTGTCTGTAAGTGTTTTTAACAAGTTTCTAAGTTTCAAGCTTTTTTACAAAATTCCTTAAAACTGTCTAAATTTGTCAGTTTCAAGTCTTAATGTTGTTCTAAAATTCAGGTTTGCAGAAAAAACCGTCAGGAGACAAAACCACTCCCTGCAAAGTTTGCACGTTCGCTTTTTTATAAAATCGTATACTTTTCTAACTTTTTTGGCACTTCGTGAATTGTTACAGTTATTACTGCAATAAGTATTTCTCGTTTCTTATACCTATAAATTTGTCGAATTTGTCTGGCTAGCCACAAGAATTTGGTGATTTGTCATTGCGGATACACGTCTTGTTTTTAATTTTTGTGGAATTGCTGCAAAGATAAAATTTGTTTCTAATGTCTGACATATCAATGACAGTTTAACAGTGAAACAGTCTCTAGCAGATTTTTGTGAGTAACCCAGCAACATAAAATCGAATTCCAAAGCATAAAAAATAGTTTGAATAGGGAGATGGCCCAGTTCAATCTCCACTTCAAATTTTTTCATTACGGATCAATTGAACTTTATCCCCCCCCAGCTAGTTTGGGGGGGATAAATTTCAATTGGGGTCAGTAATCAAAATAAGCGCTGAAAAGATGTGATGTGAGGTTTTCGGGTTCGCAGCACGAATCTGAAGTCAATTTTTCGGTTCAGCTTTTCGTCAGCTCCGTATAAGCTAAAGTTGTAAGCTTAAGGTGTAAGCTTATACTGATCTAACGAAAAGCTGATTCGAGAAACGGACTTCAGACCAGCAAAATCAGAGACATAAAAGTTTTCGATTTTCCTTGATTCTCCCTTGCGAATCGAAAAAAGTCGAATACCACGAAATAAAACAATTTTGCTATATTTGAACTCAGCGTGGTCGAAAAAATACACATACCAAATTTCAGCTCATTTGGTCAAGTTTGCGGAATATGGGCCTGGGGGCAGGGGCTTTCGTGAAAACATCCATTTTTTGTGCTTGGCTGTGCTGAAAACTTGGTTATAGGGATTGCTTTTTAAGCTTACAACTTTAGCTTCTACTGAGCTAACAAAAGAATTTAGAATATAGTGCGGATTTATTTAGGTTACAGTTTGTAACAATAATACTAAATAAACAGAATCTGACATTGAATTAGTCTTTTTAGGCAGGCTCTAATTCTGGGGGGATAAACTTCAATTGGGGTTCTGAGAGGGAAAAAGGTCAATTGGTTTTCTGGGGGGGGGGGGATAAAGCTCAATTGATCCTTCATTACTGTTTTCAACATTTCATTAAATATTCATCAATATTTGTGTTTGTTCCAGAATTGAACCATATTCTCTTCTGCCAAACATTTTTGTATCAGGCTGCCCCTATTTCAATACTTTATCACTGACTTTGAGTTGGACATTAACCTTATTTGATTTTACCATTATCCTGTTGTTTTGGAAAGACTTTATATTTGCCCATTTTTGGCAGCAAGAAGTTGTCATGCTTAAACAGCCCGGTACAACAACTGTGACTATCCTCGAGGAAGAGGCAAATAGACGGATCGCAGCAACCTTTGGACTAACTCTACCCCAGGTGGAGTATTTGCGGGGCGAATTTCGAAAATATGGCAGAAACCCGATGCCCTGTTCCCTGGAAATTTTAGCCCTGGAAAATGGATTTGATGAACAGATGGTTAAGGTCTGTAGTTTTCGTTTTTCATTTTCTCTTCTTTCTTCTCTTCATTGGTATTTTTTGATTGGGTCTCCTAAAGGAAAGAACAAACCGGATAAGTCTAACGTTTTGAAAATCAGCTGTGGCCATTTCGTATGGTCCACTCACAAATATTTGCTGGTGAATTCAATAATTGGTCAGAGCAAATGAATCTAATTAAAGAAATTTAAATGTCACTCCAGCACTTGAGTGAGCCCCGCAAAATTCGGAAACACGACTTCCGGATGAACGCTCCGACGCTCTGCCAACTGAGCTACCGAGGCTACAGTCGCACCAAGCTAGAAGGAGTTCGTATCCAAGCTGCGGTGACCCTAAATATACCGCCACTTACTTTGGAACAGATGATCCAAATGAAACGCCCCCTCCCCTCAAAAATGTAAACGTTCTAAGCTGGTACTACCCCTAACCGGAGCACCGACTGGGGTGAAGTGGCTGTAAAAAGATTTAATAAATTTTTATATATTAAATGTCACTCTTACATGTTTTAGGACTTGTTTGACTTTCATCTGCAGCAGCTGCGAAGAGTAGACGGACTGCCAGCTGGGCAAAATTGATGTTTATTGATTTCTATGTATCGATTGACAAGGATATATTGATCTGCCTTCCGGAGAAAATCATGAAAATCCGGACTGTCTGCTGCAACTCCAAACTTTAGCACTAAATATGGGGAAGCATTTTTCAGAATTATTTCTGAAAAATGACAATTGTTGAAATACTAACTCTTAAAAAGCAATTAGTCCAATTGCAAGAATAAAACCGCATAAATTATTTCGGAGGATTTCACCTGATACCAACTTTAAAAAGCAGCTATTTTCTTTCGTGTAAATTTATTTCTTAATTTTTTCTAACATTCTACGTGCGGCATCCGAAAATGTTTCCCCTCTGAAAGCTGTGCAAATGTGTATACGTACAAATGGCTGTTTTTTGTTGTAACATAACACCCTACCTTACGTAACCGACAAATGTGTCTTCAATTTATTGCACCCTCATATTTAGCCCCCCCCATTCCAACCGTATTGCAAAGGGCTTTATTCAATTATTTTAAGCACTCTGAAACTAAATTGTTCAAAAATTTAAACTAAATCATAATTTAAATTTACTATAAGCAATAACTATTAATAATTATTGAAAATTACTTTATGTCACCGCCGGAGGGTGAAACCTCAGGCCAGTAGAAATAATCAGTCAATTACACGGTTTTATCGTTATTCTAACCCGCTGTTGTATTTACAGTGTAATTTTGTACAGTAAATCTTGTAACTGTCTGCCTGTTAAGGCAACTATGTATGAACTAAAAATTTTCCTTTTAGGCTCACATACAAAAATACTATTCACAGAAGCAACGCAATATTGTTACTTAAGGTGGTGATTCCTTTTGGGCACATATTGTTATTTGGCGGCGTAAATCAAGATGAAATTTGACGAAACTTTCCGAAATAAGATGTTTTATCGTTGTAACTAACACCCTCCGCGCAATCCCGATTCAAAAATGCGAGGTTTCCGGTGAGAGTGGTTTTTCCCAATTTCTGAATGTTTGGCAGCAGCTATACAAGTATGACTATATTCATTCGAAAGATCTCATTGAGCTTCACATTTTTGCTTTTTAAAGCAACTTTCTAGCTTTTCTCTACCGTGAGATATAGCCGATTTTCTTGTTTTAGAGTCGAAAACTTGTCATTTTTGCAGAAATCAAATAATCCAACATTTCTTGAACTACGCAAGCCGTAAAATCAAACTTAAGGGTGTCGATCTGAAGGTCTCATAGGGACAAATTATCCGACGCATGATCGTCTTCCAACTGCTAGCCTGTAGGCTGCTATCATAAAAAATGTAGTTTTTGCAAAAACACGAACAATTTTTCCAAAGATTGTGGGGCATTCACCATGCAAGTTGGAGGGCTGCTACTAAACAAATGTGTTCTGCACAAATATACCCAGGGACGATTTTTTAGTTGCCCCGATTGCTGCTTTCTAGCTAAAGTAATCGCTTGACAAATTTGGAAAAAGTAGACAAAATTCAGGTTAATACGCACACATTTCAGCTTATTTCTATATAACGAAGAGCGATTTCACAATAAATAAAAAAATCGTCCCCAGCTATTTGATGGAGGTATCGAATGATATAACCGATGTCTCGGGAAAAGATTTACTTGAGTCTGCAAAAAATGTGGAAAATTATACTTCTTCTAAAATGTGTCAAAAATATTTTAGAAAAGCAATATTAGTTTCATGGCATGCATAAAAAGAGAAAACGTCAAGCTACATTTTGATATAAAAATGACTTCTTAACCCCAAGTAATGAATGAGTAATAATGGTGCAAACTTTATGTGACCAAATGGAATCACCACCTTAAAACTGCAGTCCAATCGCAAAGTTTCGCTGCTTTGGTTATATTTGGGGAAATTTCCGGGTTTCCGGGGGGTAATCGAGATAAGACCCAAATTTTGTTTGTTAATTTCAGCTGATAATTAACATTCATACTAATCATAATTTATATTATAATTTGTCCACGTAATCATAACCACCAGGTTATTATGCACCATTTGATCACTTTCGTGATAGCAATTCAGTTGCAGTTTATAGCAGCAAGATCAGTTGCTTCTGCGAAAAGTTATCTAATCGAAGACAATCCCAGATATTTGTTAAATTGATCGCTTTCCTGCAATGTGCTTTCCTATAAGTGATGGTTGCCACGGTTTTCATGCGGACTAACAAAAATAGGGTCTTTCCCATTATGATTATCGCCCCATAGCTTCGGAAAATTACTGAAGATGCACAAATTGACGGATTGAGCTGAAATTTGGTGGAGGAAGGTTTTCGGACCTGCTGATTTCAAAAATGCAAAAAACTTTAAACTTTTAATAAAATTTTAAAATTTTAAAATTTTAGTTTGGTAAGGGGAGACCAAGAGGAACCGAAAAATTTTTTGTCTTCGATTTTGCTGAAAAGATGTATATAGGGGTTTTCGGGGACAGGCTAAGCTTACATCTTAAGCTTAAAACTTTAGCTTATATTGAGCTAACGAAAAGCTGGATCGAAAAACGGATTTCAGATTCGTGTTCTACGACCCCGAAAACCCACCCAAAACCCCTACATACATCTTTTCAGCAAAATCGAAAACAAAAATTTTTCGGTTCCTCTTGGTCCCCCCTTACCAAACTAAAATTTCAACATTTTTAACATTTTTTTAAAAGTTTAAAGTTTTTGCATTTTTGAAATCAGCAGGTCCGAAAACCTACCCCTACCAAATTTCAACTCAATCCGTCAAAGTATGCATCTTCAGTACTTCTACGAAGCTATGGGGGGGGATAATGGGAAAGACCCCAAAAATATACTAAAGAATTATAGAATTAAAACACTATTAAATTAAATTATAATTACAATTAAACAAATTAAACACACGCCGATATATGCTACATTTTAAGCTTACAACGTTGTCTTACCTGCTGACGTTTAGGATATTCACAAAATCCCTCCAGGAGTCAGAATTCGTAAAATTTGACGAGATTTGCTAAAATTTGACATGAAACTGAAATCGGAAACTTTATCGATTTCTTGATATTTGCGATTCGCAAGAGGTGAGGCTGCAGATTTGATATAAGGAAAAATCTTGTAATACATCTTTAATTCTTTGAACTACTTACAGTATTTTTATATGTATATGCTCTTGATCTCTGTTTGCCCACGCCGTAAAAGGTGCCAATAATTTTGTCTAGGTGAGGCATGAAACTGAAGCAACGGACTCACAAACAAAACAACAACCGAGAAATCTTTAGCGCCATTAATGGCGCGGTCAAAATTTATAGTTCTTGAACATACATATAAAAGAATGTCAAGAATATGAGTGAAAATAGTCGAATGACTCGTTGAAGTTGTTTCGCAGCACTTACTTATCAGACATTGCTGCAGCATCACTGAATCAGGTTTCATACTTTCAGCATTCTGGCATTTTGACTTCAAAGCGGTTTTTGCAATTGACTTTGAAGAAATTAGAGAAATCTGCTTTCATTTAACGATTGTCGTTCAAAAATTACTCTTCGTGGAAACAAAATGTTGGCTTATGTTAAGGCGTTAAGCTACCTAAAGTCACAGACACGCTTAAATTATATAAACAATAAAGGCAGATTTGAGATTTTAAATGCATACAAAAGTTTGGCAGTTAGTTTAACGTTTTCCGACGAATGAATTACAAATGTCAACTTTTTGGCCTATGTTAAGCTAATCTATAAATCACAGATTTTTGGGTTGTTTTTGTTGTATATCACAAACTAAGCTTACATATTCCTTTTTATACAGAACTAACGTTAGTGTGAATCGAAAAACGGACTTAGATTCATATTCTACGACAACATACAATGTTTCGGCAAGTAGATGACAAAAATTCCTTGTGTATGATAAATACATACAATGACAAAATCCCTATTCAAGCAATTTGTCGTATACCTTCGCCTCTCTTGACTTGAGTTCAACGATTCATTTTCTTCCGGAATCGAGCTACAACATTTTGCTACATTTTTGAGGTCAGTGTGGTTGACAAAACCCAGCCCAAATATTAAGTTAATCGTTCAAGTTTTGTCACCTGCAAGTATGGAGGGCATCTAGATCCTAGTTTTGTAATCAAATTTCTATAGTTTCCAAAAAAGTGTTAAAATCAAATTTAAAAATCTATAATTCTGTGATGTTATTAAATTTGATCGGATCCATCACACAATAAACATGTTTTTAGAAAAGATTTTTTGAGCTGCTTTTTAGTTAGATAAGTTGATCAAAAAATGCTGCTATTACGGTAAGCAAAACTTGACAGACTTGGATATGGTTGATTAGTGAAAACTTGATAGGAATCCCCTTAAACAGATTTGGTGGCTGCTAAAATAAGCCAACCCTTGATTGCATCCCTAAGGTTAAACTGGATTATTAGGATAGAGACCTATTTTAGTTCTAGGTTAGTTTTCAGAGTACTAATCCTAACTCCTACCTAAACAGTTAACCTTAATCTAATTTTATGTAGCCAGGGTTTGTGTCTGCTAGCCTCCGTAATCGAGTAAAGGTTGAATTGTGTGATAAATGTGTTGCAGCTTTTCGATAAGTAGCCGAGTGGTTACGAACACGAACGGACTACAGCATAGAAGCTGGGTGGTTCGAGCCTCGCACTGGGCACTTTTCTGAACATCTTTCAATCCCGATTTAAACCTTTCACTATGTACATTTTGCATGTTTGTATTTTAGTTTATAATATTAGTCTTTTTAATTTTTAGTTTACTGTTGCTTGCATGTGTGATTTTTATGGATTTCGTCCTCGTGTTTGGAGAGACTAGTCGAAAATATCGTGATTTTGGCAGCTGCTTCGAGAACAAAGGACCCTACAGCCTGAAAGCTTGCAATTTGTTCTGTGAAAATTTAGGCATTTGTGAGCTGAAAATACTGTCAAAGTCGAATCAAACTTATTGTTGTATGGTTGAAGCTGAGTTCGATGCAAGCTGAGTATATATCAATAAAAATTGAAAAGAAATTTCTATTTGAACTTGAAATTGTCTAAAATTGAATCCATCCAGAAATTACATCCATTACTACAAAACTATGGACATGTTCCGAAAACAGTAGAGTAGATTAGAGTGGAGTGAAATTTGATGCATGATTGGTTGCAGTTAAATTTTGGATGCATGCTGATGGAGTAGTCAGCCTGACACCAGAGAGGTCAGTTTCATAAAAGTTGTCGAGTCCGCGAGTCGTCTAATATCCATTTACTCGCAGTACATTAGTTCTTTGGTATTAAAAATTAAACAGCAGTTACTGGAGTCTAATTTCTGGTCAGTATAGTTTGTTTGCAGTATAAGACAAAATAGTTTTACATACACTCGAAATGTTTAAGCTGTTAGAATTGATTAAAGATTTGTCGAGGAAAATCTTTTACACTAAAAGATTCTCGATTAAAATTTAACTTGAGTACTCGATTCGACAACTGACAGATAGCTTTCAACTGTACTCACGCTTCAGGATCACAAGCTTCAGCCATTTCCAGCGTAGATTAGCTACTCGACTCGACGACTCGGCAAAGTTTTATGAAACTGGCCCCAGGGAAAGTACTGTGGTTCGATCGCCGGGCTGGGTACATTTTTTATATTTCTTTTTGACAAATACTTCTGCACTTGTCGACTTCTTTCCTGTTTCCAGTTGTAATAGTATGCAACATTTTCTGATGGAGTTAGTTGAAAAACGCAGCGAGGAATCGATCCACAGCCCTTCCGGTTCGCAGTCAGACGAGCTTACCACTACACTACAGAATCCACATGTAAAGTTCTCTATCAATGATCTCTACTGTCTTAACTGTGTTTCTGGTACCATAATATACTTAGGAGTTTGTATACAGCCATCTTTGGACATTAATTGTGACTGCAGAAGCAATGCCAAGCTCTTCAAAGAATCTCCGGCTGAAGCAGGCTATCTGATACGATTTTAATTCACTTTAGAGAAAAGTTTTCATTAAACTTAATTTTGCCAGCTACAATGGCGACGCTAGTACACCGAATATGCAGTTGTAGTATACACAGTATCACAGGTAGTTACATGTAAGCAGCGCAATAAAAGCAACTGTAATAGAGTAGAAGCATTTTGAGAGAAGGCAATTTATTCTGGCTCAAAGGCAGGGTTGGTCAGTCCCGTAGGCGCCGA
Source organism: Trissonchulus latispiculum (assembly GCA_030248195.1). Lineage (NCBI taxonomy): Eukaryota > Metazoa > Nematoda > Enoplea > Enoplida > Ironidae > Trissonchulus > Trissonchulus latispiculum. The sequence continues at coordinate 33,352 of JASAND010026982.1, forward strand.
TTTTGGGCCCAAGTCCAAGCCGGGGGAAAAATTACCCGTTTGATTTTGCAGGAGCGGGTCGGGTGAGTTAGCACTGGAAGAGGGAGAGGAAGAGGGATCATTGTGGTGGAGTTTTGCCGATTTTGGATCAGTATCAATCAGGGTATCGATCTGATCAGCGGCGGTTTCGATCTGTCGGATCGACTGCTGATCCGGATCAATACCTGATCGATCGCCAGGATCAATCTGATCAAAACTGCTTCCGCCGCCGGCAGCAGTCCCGATCAGATCGATACCATCAGCCGGATCGGTGGCTTCATCGATCGGACTGATGGCTATCGAACTGTATCGATTCATCTCCGCATGGACGTCGGCCACCAATCGCTGCGGTTGCGTGGGTCCCGGGTCTGGGGAGGTTGAGGTGGAGGGAAGGGGTTCCTTGACAGTCACCAGGTAGGTCGGTTTTGATTGGTTGAACGACTGAACACGTGACCTGGCCCTGGCATTTGATTGGACCATGGGGGCCAGGGGGGTCAGAGAGCGAACGGCCGCTGCCGGTTTCAGCGCCAGCGTGGGCTGGGTTTGCGGTGGCAGATTGGGCACCGGGTGGGATAGGGGGTTGACGATCGGTTGGACGGGGGTCTTTCGAAGCGGCATGATTCCGTTGGCCGATGAAACGACGGATTCGGCCAACTCGGAATCGTCGAAGGAGTAGTTTGTGGCTGCGGTTCCGGGAGTGGCCCAGAGCGGTGCTTTGGTGGCTTCGGGAGTGGCTTGAGTGGATTGCGCGGATCGGGGTGCGGAAGTGACAGAGAAAAAGGAGGGTGGTGGCAGCAGTTTGTGAATGTGGTTTTGGGATTTGTTGATTTCCTGAAAAAATAGAAATTAAGAAAGAAATTTTAATTGATGATATTACATTGTTATGATTTGAGTCAATAATAAATGAAAAACAGTAAAGTATCACAAGCCGATTAAATGTGTGGAGCAGTATTAGGTAACTGCTTCAGTAAAATATGGATACAAAAATAATTCTTAAACCTGGATATAATTAGTCAGTAAGTGACTTTGTGATTACCTGCTAGCGATACTAACGAAAATTTTTCGGAATTTGTAAGTATAAATTGACCGTCCTTTCGACCTTTGAAAAAAGGAAAACTAAAGTCTCTTTTGATTCCAGGTTGGAAGAGAATTTAGGTATACCGTGAAAAGGAGCGGCACTTCAGGGAAAATAAAGCTCAAGAGCGATAGGATCAAGATTAAAGACCAGAAATTAGAAATTAGAAATCTAACGCTAATTAGACGTTATAAACTAGCAGCTTTGAGGTTAATCCGCTTCTTTAATAGCCTATGAAATAACTATCGGCATAACAGCAAAACAAGAAAACACACTTTTCAGTACCTCTGGGTTGGGTAATGGGCTCCCATTAAAATTGAAAAATTAAAAATACAATGTCAAAATTTAAATAATTATCTCAAAATAAAAATAATTGCATTTTGTTAAAACAATCCCGTTCTAAACGATATTCATGTATTGTAAGCTGTAGCTTAGCTTCATTCTCAATTTTTAAGATTCTTAACACTGTGTGATCACATGTGTTCAAACTTAATACTCACTTTTGTTTTCTGCAGAAACCTGTAGCAGTCGAATGTGATTTTTGAAAAATAGATTTCTGTCAGTGTGACCAGTAGAAATAGGCAGATGACCACAATTAGCTCAACGCTAACATGAACCGTATGAAAGTTGATCGAGAATAGGATGAATAGGATTACGTTGAACACAATTGAGATGATCTGCATGAACAGATGGGGAAGCACCAGGATCGGGACAACAGCTTTGATGGCTGAAATAAACAATGAGTAAATGTGAAAGGTTGAAATCAGGATTGAAAGATGAGAAGTGTGAAGTCTTCCCATTGTGGGACAGCATCTAGGCGACGAAGCGAGAGTCGTACTAGCTATGACTGATGGGGAGAGATAAAGGTTAGTGCCCTCGTATAGCCTCTTGGCTGAGTAGCCCGGCAATAACAACAACAACAACAAGTGTGAAGTCTGGTAACTAGATCTGTAATAAAATTTTATCACTGGATAAGACAAGATGTGGGGCCAGAAGGACTATTGTGAACTTTGAAATCAGGATCGAAAGATGTGAAGAAAAGTGTCCAGGACGGGGATCGAACCACCGAATTGGCAGACTCAGCTACATAGATAGCTGGAGGGCGAAATGTTAAGCAAAAACTGTACCAGTGACTGCCAAATTTAGCAACTTTTTAGGCTAATATTCGTAAATATTAAATTTCGAACGATCTCGATTAAACAATTCGTATACTCAAATGTTTGGTATCGTGGCTTCTTCTCAATAAAATCAGCTTGGACTTTTTCTTTGGAGGGTTTTAATTCAACTCTCCAGGTTTAGGCATGCAAGTATGTATTAGTTTACTGAATTTGGCAAACTTAAAACTTTGCCACTTTTTGAACATCAGAACTCAGGAAACAAGTGCAGTCTTAGTGAATTTTCATTTGTGCAGGAAAATGCTGGAAATCCCGAAAAATGTCCGTTTTTCCATCCCAACTCATTTAATTTCCACTAAACTCATTAAAAGGAGGTTTCCTTAGAATTTGCATAATGGGGAAAGTCAATCGTTTGTGCTAAGCTTGAGAAGCCTAAAATTAAGGAAAACCAAATTAAGAAATTTGACGAAACAGGGGAAGGTTTATTCAGTTTTCTAAAGGTTCGTTAGTTTCAATTCTCTTGAGACATGAAATTAAGCCCGGTTCATACCTCTGTCCGTTTGTCCGTTTCTGGTTGTCCGTTTGTCCGTTTGTCCGTTTGTCCGCTCACAAACTGGTTCATACCTTTCCGTTTTTCCGGTTGTCTGTTTGTCCGTTTGTCCGCTTGTCCGTTTGTCCGTTTGTCCGTTTGAGTTGTTGATTCATAGTTTTCCGTTTGTCCGTTTGTCCGGTTGTCCGTTTGTCCGTAAGGCATGTCCGTTTAGGCTTCAACACTGCTCTACTTTTCCGGTTGTCCGTAAGCAACAAGTATGAATCAGTTTAGAACAGCAAACCAGACAAACGGACAAACGGAAAGGAAAGAAAAGAAAAGCTTGTGGAAAAAAGAAAAAGGAAAAAAGAAAAAAAAAAAAAAAAAGAAAAAAGAAAAGAAAGGGGGGGGGTTTAAAAAAAATGGGGGTGTAGGTTGGGAACTCCCAAAGTGCCCTTTTGCTTTTGATTCAACAGTACTCTATTCACATAAGCCCAAATTTGAATAACAAAATTAAATACCATACAGTCATATTTCTGTTACAACTGTTCCCGTAGTGTTGTTGACCGGTCGAAATTTTTGTCGATTTTTTGAAACCGACCGGCTCGCCAGAAACGGCTTGTTGGCTTGTTGAACGAAAAGGCTAAGCGAATAAATTTTTTATATTTAAACAGTCAATTTGACTAGACCACTCCAGCAACCTGCTGACTGTAAGAACTGACCGGCCTATCAAATCGGTGTATACTAATATATTATTGTGCATAATTAATATAGTTTACACTAATATAATTAATTACACACACCTAGAAGCATAATGAAGATGGCCACAAGCCAAATAGTTTGTTCTATCAGTATGGGCAGAAGATAATCGTATCGTATCACTGCCTCAAAGGTAGGATTAAACTGTCTGTACTTTCGGTCACCTCCGGCCAGATTTGAGCAGACAAAAATAAGTGAATGAGCGATGACCAGAAATTCGAACAGACCAACAATTATGGCCCCGGTCCGGACATGGCAGGCGCCACAGAGGCAGCGAAACCGCTTGGCCCCCTCAATATCGTCGTCAAGGGCTCGCAGGGACTCCATCTAAAATGAGGGAGATTAAAGGGGGGAAGGTTGGCCTGAAATTAATAAAATTTATGAAAATTATGAGTGAATAAGGTAGGAGGTGGAGGAGGTGGAGGAGAAGTATTAAATCGTTAGAATCAGGATTGAAAGATGTGAAGCAAAGATGTCTAGAAACCGTTTAGCGGTAGAGTAGAGTAGAATTAAGATTAACTCCTTCCAACTCGTTTGAGTCCGCTCAAGCGTGTCTTTTCTCTTTTAACTATACATGTGCTTGGGGTTTTTTTTTGGGGGGGGGGTGGGTTCACCTGGAGACCTGGAGCTCACCCACCCCCCACCCCCAGAGACCCTTAGTCCCCCATAATCCGGATTTTTCCGGTTTTTTGGGCAAAAAATCGGAAAAATCCGGTTTTCCGGCGGCTTGTGGCCGCCGGTTCACCCCCCCCAGAACTTCCCCTCCTGCACATGTCTGCTTTTAACTGTTTTATGAAAAGAATCTAGTTAACATCCAACTAAGTAACTAATGTAAAATTAGCGCTTAAGTTATTAATTAGCTAGTTTAACTCTGCTTAACTCTTCTGCCAAAAGGCGCTCAACAGACTGGTCGCCGAACTCGACTTGAGTTGGCAGATTTGCAATCGACTACCTCTTTGCACTCTACCGCTCATCTACAGATCCTACCATGTTCTGAGACTAGCGGTTTATTGCACTGGTTCAACCTTTCGGAGTTCACGTGAACTGACACTCCTTACATTACAACGGCATAGCGATCTAAGTAGCCGAATGAATTCCACATTGGATGCGGCAACCCCAAGTACACAAAAATTCTAAAAATCCCTGAGTTCCAAAAGGTTCTAACCATTTTCGACCTAGTAAAAACTCGTACAAGCAAAACTAAAGTAACAAGTTGGCCCCAAAAAGGGCAATATTCCTTCGTAGACCTGTACAAATTTCTGCTGGAATCGCTTGAGAATCGTCCTTAATCTGCTTCAATTGTTGTTGTTGTTCTAGGTGCTTTAGGTAATCACAAACAGTGCGGCTCGTCAGTTTGTCAGTCTTTCAGTATTCCTTGCAGACTGAACAGCGCAGCTAGTATACCGTTAACGGTAGAATAGGACAAATTAATTGTCCGTTTTCACGTCAAGTTAATTCAACAAAACGCTTATTTTTATGAAATTTACAACGATATACTGATAAATGATAATTACCAGTTGTCCATTTCTAACTGTCAAAAACATTTTCAATGTGAAAACAAATATTTCTAAATGGCTATAATGATCTTTAACACTATAATTTGGTGTAAATTTATTCCGCGAGAACTGTCCAAGAAAAATACTTTTTAAATTCAGCTCAATTCAGCAGAGCTTAATATTATTTGCGCCTTAGTGAGCTCCCAAGCTACACTGATGCGCCCAAATATATAGAATCAGTTTGATTGCTGACAGTTGACAACTGCAAGAAGACTGCAAATTTCGTTCCTTAAATAGCTGCTAACCTAATTTGCATAAATTGATAGCTGCAAAAAAGCGTCCTATACTAGCCATGTGTTGAAGATATGTAGGTCTAAAACTTTGTGGATCAGAGACAAGACACGCTAAACATAGACAGAACCCATTTTATACATTCCTTGTCCAGGAATAAAAATAAAAGTATGTATAGCTTAGCGACAACGTTACCCTACCAAAATTCTCAAACATGATTCTAAAGGAGAGAAGGTTTCAACTTGTAACCAACATTAACAGAACTGCAGATCATTCTGTATATATTAAAATGTTGTGTCTAACATTACAACTGGAACACGCCTTTGATAAATTCGATACAAAAGGGTTGTACAATAGAATCTGTAGGTATAGTGAGTAATCGAGAAAACCCTTCTTCAAGCCCATTTTTAGCATTAAGCCAACTCGAACTAACATTGCGTGAGTGTATGTCTGCGTTATCAGCCTACTTTTTAGCTATATGTTAGCAGAAAATATAGGTGTTATCTTTGCACAAACGACAAACAGTACCAAAATGCCTGGCGTTTTACATGAAAAGAAATGCGTAAAAAATTACGAGACATACAATTCTCGTTATCAGAGTTTCCCGATAAACGTCATACTTTTAAATTTAAAAGTTCTATGCAAAAGTTGGATTCCAAAAAGGTTTAGCTTCGTGTGAGTAGTGACCTAACCTACGCTGAGGTTAAGTGTTCTCAAGTCACGCTCTCAAAGTTTGAACATTATGTTAAAGACGATCCAAACATTAACCATCGGGAGGTACAAATTTAACAAGTTATTACCTACTTATTGCTAGCTTTAGCTCTGCAAACTACGCATTTTTCCTTAGAACAATGTGTTAGTCACAAACAACAAAATATAAAAAAGGACTAAGGACTAACAAAAACTGGATTCAAAACAGCCGTTAACAAAACACCTCAAATAAAGTATAAGGAATCAAATTGTCACTTCAGCACCTGCGACCCAAAATCAGGAGCTAAAACGGGTTTCGAACCCGCCACGTTCGGACTGACGCTTCAATCGCTCGGCCAAATTGAGCTACCGAAATCGCTGTCGCATCAAGCAGAAAGGGAGTTCGTATCCAAAACTGAAATGACAGCAAACGCTGGCAAAAGTGCTACGACTTTGTACTTATTCAATGCTTATTTAAAGAACTTTCTAATTTTAGCCAAATGCTCGCAGTAAAAAGATTCCTAGTGCGACATGTCTTGTCCAAACAGACGCACCGAAAGCAGGGGGAAAAACGTAAGTCAGATGTTTAAAGCAATCGCTTGGAGCCTTCATTTCTTCATCTGTTTTCAGGATAGAGCTTAAGTGATAGCTAGGCAACCGTAGTCTAAACAATTCCTAGTTCTGAATCAAAAACAATTTCAAAAGGCTTACTAATTAATTTTCTTCCTTAATTGCTTATTCTCCACTTAATGAGTGTCCCTCTTATCATTTTGTTTGATGAAATATTTTCTAAGGAATTTCCTACCAGGCCATGTGATGTGCTGGATTGGCCCAAAATAGCCCTTCCAAAACTCAGACTGCTTCGGTTTCAGTTTTACAAGCAAAGGTTTGTGTAAAATCAGACCACACCTGAGACGACGATTTTCGGCTTTACTCCAACTGCCCTACTTAAGCTTCGTCTTTCTTTTTTCGTTTATTATTCTGTATTATCGTTGGCCTATAGATCCCAAAAGGTTGCGGGTTTGATCTCCGCTGCAGGCCCGAATTTTTCGGGTCGGAGGTGCTGGATTGACATCTTTCTTCCTTTCGTTTATTATTCTGTATAGTCTGTCGTTGCCAAGTTTGCCCCAGCAACCACTGTCGTAAGCCCTGTCGTGTCGTACTAATGAAAACAAGATGTGATTTTCTTATTTCATTTTTCTGTTTAAAAAAGCAATTAATTTCAAAAAACTTTACGAGTTGAACCTATGTTGAACTACTGACGCAATTTATTATCATTCTAACAACCACCGCGGTGAACTGTAAATTTAATTACGGTTAAAGAAGTTCTGCAAAGTCAAAGTCGATAATAAGTTGAATAGGAAATGCCAGAGACATTTTATATACCTGGAACTTTATTGTCGGAAAAACATTTCGTGCTGGTAAAGACTTTTTCACTGGCTTAAGCCAAGTCAATGTGACAAAAACTTTGATGAAAACAGAAACTTGGAATAATTTCTTTATACCTGCGGGTACAAGGTCCTTTAGAGTAAACTTCAAGCATTTGCCTGAAAGTGGTGATTTAGGCTCATAATGACAAAGTTGCTAAGAAATGTTACTCGGTAGCTTGCTCATTATGGCAGAGTTTAATTTATTGTCTTGAAGGACTAAAAAGGTTTTAGATGGTGTAGCGCTGCAAGCACGCCACAGGAGGTTACAGCGAATGGCCGATACATCAGAAGTCAGATGACAGCAACCAGTCTTTTAATTAAGCACAACAGCATTAATCCACATGCGTAATTACACGACAGACTTCTTCTAGCAACCCTGAATCAAATGGGTTAAAACCTGAGTTAGTGCTACCAGGCGGCTTTCACCGCCATTCAGTACATTTTAAAGAAGGGGTGAGCCAAGGTGCTCAACAGCACGAGCATCTCACCCCCTCATAAGCGCAAGCGAGGTAAAGGTCCCCAAGGTTCCCAGCCGTTTAGCCCGCACGAGTCGCAAAATAGGTAAGGGTCCCCCAACCTTTTAGCACTAACTCAGATTTTAACCATACGAGCGTCACAGCGTCCTTGAAATACTAACGAAACGTTCTCAACAGAGTCTGTTCGCAAAACTGCCGCGAACTCTCATAAAACATACATTCAAATGTCTAGGTGCACTCAAGAGAATCAACAACAATAAACGGGGGGTACAGTTTCCAATTCATAATAATGCCACTGCTTAATTGGAGTCACTACTCAATTAGTATTAGTTGGTAACTGCCGAATTGCTTGACTGTGCGGCGTTACTGTACTTTGATTATGTTCGATTAACGCTGTCTCCGCCAATTCTTAAAGACCCCCCCCCCACTTTTAAATCTTCCAATATACCCTAGAGAATACACCTATTTTGAAATTTCAATTAGAAATGGGACGCATAGATGCAGTACGAGTGTAAACTGAGAATTCCCAGCGTAAACAAATTTTAAACCCTAAAGCTATTCAACAGAATATGTTCGTTTCTAATACACTGGACGCTACTGGACGCTAGACATTCAATAGATTAAATCCGTATTTCAATAGAGTAGATCCTTCCACTTTACACTGTTCGTTTCTAATACACTGGACGCTACTGGACGCTAGACATTCAATAGATTAAATCCGTATTTCAATAGAGTAGATCCTTCTAGAGACCTTCACTCAGGCCCGTAAGCCCGGCCCGGCCCGGCCCGGCCCGGCCCGGCCCGCGGGCCGGGTCGGGCCGGGCCTGACGTAAACCGGGCCGGGCCGGGCCGGGCCGACGTAGAAAAAATTGGGTGCGGGCCGGGCCGGGCCGGGCCGGGCCGACGTAGAAAAAATTGGGTGCGGGCCGGGCCGGGCCGGGCCGAGTAAGGGAGCGGGCCGGGCTTCGGGCCGGGCCTGGTGTTTTCATTTAAATATTTTGTCTAGCTTTCCGTTTTAGCAATTTTTGTTAAAAGTTTATTTTCCCTGAAATGATTTTTCGCTTGTCGCTGCTATTTATTTCGATCTATATTAAATTTTCTTTTAAAATTCTTAAATTTCTCTAATTTGTACCTTAGCGCATGAATATTATATTCATTTGTTCCCAATAGTTTTCTTTCTTTCTTCCAAATTCACACAGTTTATCGGTGCTAAGCACCGATAAACTATCTTATAAAATCTTTGAATCTATAAAACTGAACAGCGAATGGTTAAACACAAACAACTGAATTGTTGCCTGTCGTTCAAAATAATCGCGAGCTATGAGAAATCGCTTAAAAATAGTATCTGCGACGACGAATAAAAATCCTGTGAAATCTGAAAACTGTTTTTGTTTTGGGCATCGGCAAAAAATTGTTCAAGACGGCCCGGGCCGGGCCGGGCCCAACTTTAACGGGCCGGGCCGGGCCGGGCCTATGTTGGCGGGCCGGGCCGGGCCGGGCCGAGGTCGAAAATTTTTCAAACGGGCCGGGCCGGGCCGGGCCGAGAAGAAATTTTCACGGGCCGGGCCGGGCCGGGCCTGAAAATTCAGGCCCGTGAAGGTCTCTAGATCCTTCCACTTTACAATGGAATGCAAGTTCCTGTGTACCAGGTCTAAGTTTAAAAGTTAGGTACTTTCAGACCTTCCCCCTCCCATTGAAGGTTAAGGTGAAGCGGAATAAATTTAGAATTGTTTGCTCTGACTTTGAATGAAAAGCCACTGAAGCTTATATCAAGGTTTAATCGCGTGTAAGAAGTTCACATTCAATTCTGCCTTACAGCTTGGGATCAGGTGATAACAAAATCCAGTTCCGATTGAAAACTGAAAGAACGTTTTCCAATTTAGAATTCGGTTTCGAATTTCGAACTTGGGATTTTCGTGGTATACAGTGGAAACTTTGAGAAGATTTTGAAGTACATGAAGTCGTCATTGTGTACATTACCTTGCTGTTACATAGAGTTCACAAAGTTGTAGCGCTTCTAGCAGTGCTGGTGGACCAAGAAGGAACCGAGGAGAAGCCCATACGGGAGGCGTCAGGCACCCTGTGCCTTTGATACCAGGACCAAAGAAAGAGGGGAAACGGGAGTTCAGCTTTTCCACTCAGATATGAAAGCAAAGAATTGGTCTTGACGGGCATCGAACCATGCCATTCTGATCTCGAGACAGACATGCAACCACTAAACCACAGGGAAATTAGCTGAACTCTCATATCAGGCTTATCAATTTTCCTATGCCTACTTCCCTTACAAAGTGGCTGTCATCAACCACATTTGTAGTGTTATCCAGAAAGGGCTAGTCGGTCAAAAGCAACGGGGGGTCCATCATGAAAAATTTTATGGTCGCTGGTTTTGCTCATTTTCACAAAAAATTTTATACATGTCTCTCTATCTCTAATGT
>JASAND010026983.1:0-11385 GCA_030248195.1 Trissonchulus latispiculum
TGCCTGAAGTTATTGAAAACTCTTCTATTTTTATGTATGCTGATGATGTCAAGTTATATCTCGGGTTTAAAAAAGGTGAACACAACTTGAATTTACAAGATGATTTAAACAGAGTCTGTGAATGGTTTAATACTTGGCAGCTGGATTTAGCTGTTCATAAATGTTCAGTTCTTCATGTTGGTTCGGTTAATCCAAGTGTCGAGTATACCATTCATGGAAATACTGTTGAAACCTCTAACTCAGTGCGTGACCTAGGTGTAACAATTCAGCACAATCTAAAATTTTCTGAACACTGTGCTCTTATAGCTCGTAAGAGCTATAAAGTTTCAAACTGTGTCATTTATAATTTTGTTACGGAAGATCCATTTTTAAAATTTAAATTTTTTTCAATGTATGTTAGGCCCATTCTTGAAACAGCAAGTGAAGTTTGGAACCCTCCCTGAAGAAAGACATAGATTTAATCGAGAATGTACAAAGGCGTTTTACCCGTCTCATTATGAGAAATCAGGACATGACTTATTCGGATAGAATCAACTTTTTTCAAACTGAGTCTCTTCAACAGCGTAGAGTTTATCGAGATATGGTGCTGGTGTATAAAGTTCTGCACGGTCTTATAGATATCGAGGCTTCTGATCTGTTTACTTTACAAAATGTAGTATCAGTTAGAACAACACGTGGCCATTCTTATAAGTTAAGATTACCGAAAATTAACCTGACTGGGGTTCAAGCGTTGTTTGCCTACCGGGTAATTCATACTTGGAATAATTTACCTCAAAGAGTAGTTGATGCCGACACCTTATTTTCCTTTAAAAGAGCATTAAAGGAAACCTTGTTTGATGTTAGGCATAATACGTAATGTTGCACTATTCTTTACTTTGTTCTTTTGCTTGTTAAATTCTTAATAATAATAATAAAAAAAATATATATACGTAAAAGAAAAATGCTCCGATGGAGCATGAAAAATGCAATATGGGTGACATTTGGTTTTAAGCGGACATAGGACTCTGGCTTACTTCTACTGGAGGGTGGGGGTCCCCATTCGGCGACCACCCCCATTCGAGAAGCCCTCCCCCATAAAAAGCCCCCCGTAAATTCCGACCTCCCACCATAACCCCAAAAGTTGCCATTTTTTACCATTTTTAGCCTAAATTTCCAAAAAAATTTCCGGCTTCGTCGGATTTTTACGTAAAGTTCTACTATTTTAGCTTACAAACACCAAAATTATTCTTTAGCGATTTTTAGCTTTTTTTACACAACAAACCTAAAAATTTGTCAAAAAATATGTTTTCGGTTTTTTCGGTGAGCCCCCCCCATATCGCCCCCCCCCCATAAATTTTGGCCTAGAAGTATATAAGCCAGGGACAAGGTTTTAAAACGTTAATATGGGAGGGCAGGTTGTAAATGACACGAAGACTTGGTTAAAAGCACACTAATATGGATCATATTCGCAGAAACAGCAGACTGATGCTGACGGAAGCATAGGCGTAGATAAGGGGGGCGACCGGGCGGGCGCCTCCATCAAAGCCCATTTGCCCTCCTGGAAATTTTGAAAGAGGAAAAATTTTTAAGCTCGCGCGCAGCTCGAGCGTAGCATATTGCCCCAGTTTTGTCGAGAAAAGTAGTCTGAAAAATAGATTTTGGCCCTTTAATTTTTCAAAAAATCTCTAGCTCGAAGCCAAACTAGAAGAAAATTTCGTGTGAAGGTTAGCGGAAATATGGGTTTCAAACGTTTTAAAAATTTTCTACTAGGAGCTGAGCAACTATAGTCCCGCTTGTCTGCGTTCTTACCATACGTGTGCTTGGGGGGGGTTTCACCCCCCACCTGAGCTCACCCCCCAGAGGGGTCCCTCACAACCCCCAGAATCGGGATTTTCCGGTAAAAAACCGGAAAATCCGGTTTTTCGGCGGCCTTCGGCCGCCCTTCACCCCCCAGAACTTCCCCTCCTGCACATGTCTGGTTCTTACTCATATTACTAATTGCTATTGCTATGGCATGTATTATAGTTTCCTTGAAATAAAAGTTCCTGTCTTTGATCTTGCAGATGTGGCAATTGAAACAATTAACCTGTAATTTATTCCGAAAATGGCTAAGCCTATAGCTCATAGCTTAGCAAAGAAAGTGCTCTAAACTAATTCCTGAGAGAGTCTAAAATTGAAAAATTCTGCAAATCAGCAACATGCCACCGCGGGTGTTATTCCTTCGCGACATTTGGGTTCTCCACAGCCCTTCCACGCGCGCAATGCTAGCTCATATTATTTACTGATCTGAAATAAAACAGCAAGAACTGCATAGAAAAAAAATTGCTTTCACGTCTAAAATATCAAAAATTTTCAACTTCTGGGGATTCAAAGCAATTCAGTTCAAAAAGTTTATGGTTGAAAATTATCAACTTTCGTATTAAAGAGTTACGTTGTTTCTCTATATTAGCGCTCCCCTATAATATGGGTGTAAAAGACTCAATGCGGCCCTTGGAGACCCGTTCGAGCTCCGTGCCAGCTAAATACTCAACGAAACTGGACAATTTTGGTATCGTTGGAATCTACACGACGAGTAACTACAAGTCGCAAAAAAGTTTTGGTCAAAATTTCCAACTTCAAAAATTCCGGGCAAGTTAGGTCCGTTTGTTTTTTTTCGTGTAAGTCATGCTTGGAAAAACGCAATTTTCTGTCGGAGTGTTAGAAAGATGTGGGCATTTTCAGCAGGTGAAATTTGGTTTTTCTGAACGTATATACCCCGAAAGTGAACCTTTTTGATATTTTTTTCGCTGCCCGGCCCGGCTCGGCCGGCCACCTGTACGGCCGACCAAAAGTGGACTTGGCGCTAAAATGGCCAAAAATGGCCAATTTTTTGTCAAAGCTACAGGACTCAGGGAAGACGCTAGAGAGACGTGGTTTGTTGCATAAGGATCTGCGCAAGGCCGCACCCAGGGGGGGGGGGTTCAAGGGGTCTAGACCTCCCCTTTTGGGATGACAAAATGGAAAATTTTTGATATTTTTACGGCAAAAACAGCTATTTATAAAAAATGTTTGCGCCTTCGGCGCGAACATTTCCTTTTTGAAAGAAATAAATGTCCAATGTACTGTTTTTTTGGCAAAAATGCAAAAATTCTTCAACTTCTGGGGGGGCTCCGCCCCCCCAGACCCCCCTTGCGTTTGACCTTGGACCCCCCCTTTTCAAAATCCTGGATGCGGGCCTGGATCTACGGAAGGGTTTATATGTAATGAGGGCGATTTTTGATATCTGGCCAGGATCGTTCTGGCGGCCGATCCAAATTTGGTCCGGCCAAATAGCCATTTTCGGAAAATTCCCAACTTAAGTCCCAACTCCACAGAAAATAGTCAAAAATGGGCAGAAATATGCAGTTTTGGACCATTTAGTGGGACGCATATAAGGGTTATTCGGGTCGCTGAACACGACGAGCATAGTCGCAGCTCTCTGCGGTGCTGCTATCGTACTGTATTATTATGCAGCAACCATAGCACGCTGTCTGTAGACTTATATACTGTAAACGACTAAACATATGAAACTTGGTGACAATTATGCCTGTAGTAAGGGGGAACTGTAGCTATGTTAGTTGGTGCACTCTCTAGCTTCCACCGTGCTGTATGTGCTGCCCCAAACACAGCACCGTCGATAACAAGTTATTCATTCGTCACTGGTATTTAAAATTCGGCATACAGATAGTTTAGGACATGACAAACTATTATAGATACGTTTCGTATGCTTATTACGATGTTACTGTGCGGTTGTGGTGCAGTGGAGTGCTGCAGAAGCACAGCACGGCCTATAACTAACTATTGAAAACTTGCAATCGTCTGAAATTCTGTACAACCTGCTCCTCCCATATTAATGTTTTAAAACCTAGTCCTCTGTCCATTTACAACTTAATGTCACCCATATTGCATTTTTCATGCTCCACCGGAGCATTGTATTCTTGTACCAGTTTTTTTTCGCGAAAACCTGAATCAAAAAGTCATCTAATAATTAAGCCGTTTCTGGTGAAAATCTGAGAAAATTTCTCAAGTTTACTAACTAATTAAGAATTAAAGCTCCTGTAGCCGCTTTTGGTGAAAATCTGAAAAAATCAATTTTATTTTGAAAAGTGTTGAAAGTTACGACTGTGGCGGTCACGGTAAAAATTGCTGATTTTCGGGGGGGGGGGTCGGCCCCCGCACCCACCTCTTCCTGACTTGCCAATGATCAGCCCACCCCGAAGCAAAGACCTATCTACGCCTCCTGGACGGAAGTTTTTCAGTAACATTAAAGAACCACAAAGCAAAACAAAGATTAATGTGGACATATATATCATAGGGGTCGCGGTAGCGACCCCTATATGAGTCAAAACGCCCCAATGACTGCCTTCAGAGGCGCTGCGCAGAGGCTGCGCAGATTCCTGCGCAAATCCTGCACAAATTTTGTGCGCAAAAGATCCGCACAAGAGATCCGCAAAAGTCCGTGTCGAGTTTAGTATAATTGGAAAATTTCATCCCCCTAACACTTACCGTTAAAAAGTTGGACCTGCCGGCAGTTATGCCGGCGATGTTTTTTTCCGGTGTCTCCGTTTTACCCTCGTATGTCACCATTTTGTAACCTCTTTCACAGAATGTAGCGAAGTTCAGACCAGGGTTTTTTTCAAAATTTTACCTGTGCTTTTTAGTGTGTTTTTTTAAGAAAATGTGTGTTTTTTAAAAAATCTGTGTTTTTCCTGAAATTCGCTTTTCGCAGTTTTAACACGTTTTTAACGGTTTTTACAGCATTTTAAACTATATTTAGCATTTTTCGCGTTTTACAGAAGAAGTACAAAGCATATATTGCATGCTCAGTCTTCATAAACGATATTTCAATGTTCTGAACGTTAAATATTTGCATTGATGACGTCTTTTTTGCGCTTCAATGGGGGGTCTGGGGGCGGAGTCCCCCAGACGTTCAGAATTTTTTGAAAATTGTGACAATTTTGGTCTGAAATCCTTCAATCCTTTTACTTTTCGACAGTTTATTTTATTCCAGTCATTTGCAGAATTTGGAAACGTAATTTCATAGAATAATTTGCTTATACAGTCCCTAATGACACCGTTGCTTAGAATAATGAAGGCTACACGAAAACTAATGCCTAGACGAAAACAAACAGAAGTAAAAACATAGATATATAGTGAATACTTGCGCCGAAGGCGCAAAATTTTTTGGAAAAACTTAAAAATTAGGCTTAAAATTAATAAAAATTCGCTCCTTCAGGTGAAAATGTGAGTGTGCTTTTTGGTGTGTTTTTTTAAAATTGTGTGTGTTTTTTTAAAAAAAGTGTGCGAAAACACAATAAAAAACACAAAAAAAAACAGTGGTTCAGACACCTATTGCGGTATATCATCAATATATATAGGTTACTGACTTTCGATATGTGGTCGCCGCCGCGCCACATTGCGCCGCAAAGTCGGCTCAGAACGTCGAAATGGCCAAAAGTATATATGCCTGGAATTAGCTTCTTTCCAGCTCTTTGTGCAAATACAAACCAGACATGTTATATATGGTTGATAAGGACATATATCCGGATTATGACGTTTGAAGTCGGATTTTTGATATGTTGCGCCTCAGCGCCACAGTGGCCCGCCAAATTTGGTGAATGTTGGGTCCGACTTTGAACTTACTTTTTTCGCTTATTTTTCAAGATAGACTTCTCAAATCTTGCATATAAAGGTTTTTTGGGACGGAGAATCGATTCCCGCTATCAGTTTTGCTGCCCGAGGATTCACCCAATTTGCTGGGCTGGTTCCACTTGACCGTCTGATGGGTCAGGTCGGTAACCGCTTCCGGGAGGTCCTTAGTAGGCTTTACTTGGCCTCTCAAAACTTTGTCTGTAGGGGTTTTCTGGTGCGCCCAGCTTATTCCCTGTCTCCGTTTTGCCGTCCGACCCACCCATCTTGCTGGGCTGGTTCCAATTTGCCGTCTGGAGAGTCCGGTCAGTACCGACTTCCGGGAACACCACATAGGACTGTACTTAGCCTCTCAAAACTTTGTCTATAGGGGTTTTCTGGTGCGCCCAGCTCATTTCTGGCATCTCTTTTGCCGTCAGACCCACCCATCTTGCTGAGCTGGTTCCACTTTGCCATCTGGAGCGTCAGGTAGGTGGGAGGTCATGTGGTCAAAAATGAAAATTTTCAAAAGTGGTCAGATTTGGTATCAAAGGAAAGCCCTAAGCGAGCTGAGCAACTTTTGTCATAGAACTGCATACTCAAAGTGGCTGTAGAGTGCTGTGGTGAGGTGGGGTGGGAGGAAAACTAAGCTTCTATCATAGAACCACTTACCCTAACTTGCTGTGGATCGGTCTGGTGTGAGGGGTGTCAGGGTGGAACTGAGCCAATTTGCCATAGAACCACACACGTGAGTCAGAGTATTTAATGCATATATAATGCTTAATGATTCTTTAACGCTTTTATGTCAACGACATGTAAAAAGTGGATAAACAAGAAATAAAAATGCTCCTAAAGAGCAAAGAAAGGAATATGAGTCAACATGGAACATGTAAAATGCTAAATATTGTCCGTTGTAAATTAAGAATAAGACAAGCATGTAAAATGCTAATATGAGTCTGGTGAGGTTGGAAAGTGCAGAAGACAAGTTTGTACACGCACCAATATGAGTGCATGCCAAATAGACTCATATTGGCATGCCGTAAAAAACAATAATGCATGCATCCGTTGCGGAATTCTAACGGATATATTTCTACCCAGGAGTTAAGACGAATAAGTAGCGTTATTGACGTCACATGGATATCCCAACCATGGTCAACATTGTCAACTTTTCTTCTTAGGAAACTGTTAAACCGCTGTTAGTCAACAATGCGCCGACGGACGGATATATAACATTTTTAATAAGCGTTTGTATAACTCATGTATTCAGAGACTCAAAGTTAAATCTGATGTTAACTTTCGTGACAATACACGTATATACGTGCGTAACCTGTGGAGCATCCTGTCATCCACCCTAAAACTACCCTGTCTCGTCGTGCTGACATTACATGAGTGATATATAACCGAAAATCGCAACCACTTGCCTTCAGAATACTAATAATGCCAATATGAGTCTATTTGGCATGCACTCATATTGGTGCGTGTACAAACTTGTCTTCTGCATTTTCCAACCTCACCAGACTCATATTAGCATTTTACATGTTCCATGTTGATTCATGTTCCTTTCTTTGCTCTTTAGGAGCAATTTAATTTTTTGTATATATATATATGTATATATATATATATACACATTAACACAGGGTCGTGTCCCTGGGGGGGGGGGCTTGTCCTACTCCTCAAAATATTTTGGAGGGGCTTGTAGCTTGAACAAAAAAATTTCAAGGGGGCTTCTACCTCAATGCATAAATTTGTAAAATTTTTCAAAAAATCAAGGCTAATTTTATTAAAATTTGCCATTTTTTATCAAAATTTGCATAAAATCTTCCATTTTTGGAAAAAAATGCAAAATTTAGCCCGAATTTAAACATTTTAGCTAAAAAATTTCGGCGAAGCCGAAAATTTTTTGAAATTACTGTAAAACTAATTTTTCCGGCTATTTTTGGTTACCGCTTGGCCATTTTTTCGTTACCCCTTGTCCCCGACCGCGATAGGGCTTGTATCTTGTCCGGGCTGGGGGGGGGGCTTGGACCCCCCGACCCCCCCCCGCGTTAACCTATGAATGTGGACTATATTAATAAAATTAAATTGTAGACAGTAAAATTACAGTAAAATTGTAGACTGTTGTGGTATAGAAATAAGAAGTGCAAGAGCATTGTGCCATATTACATATAAGTTTACAGTTTACCAATTTGTAAGCATAACTCAGCGTAAGTTCTGCTCGTATGCATATATACATAATATTACTATGTATTAATATTATACACGTATATACACTAGCGTAGCCAGAAAAAATTTCGCAGGGGGCAAGCCAAAATTTTTGAGAAATTAGTGCTAAACCGGAACTTGTGGAGGTCGATTTCAAGTGCAAGTTGGTATTTTTGAGGCATTTTCGTGGACGATTAGCGCCGCAGGCGAGATTTTTTGGAAATATTTACCAGATATTGGTGTTAAAATTTTTTCTCTAGTCTCCGATTTCGGGGGGGGGAGGATATGCCCCCTCGCCCCTCCCCCTGGCTACGCGCCTGTACACGTATAATATAACTTACGGTTGGTTTTTTCCGGAAAAAAAGATTGCCGGAAAAAACCTTTTTTCCGGTTTTTTTCCATTTTTTTTCATTTTTTCCTTTTTTTTCCGGTCACTCCAAAATTACACAATGTGCTAAAAGTTGCGTTATTTCATGTTTTTGCATGCACAGAAGCAGTTTCCACGATATTTAGTAGCCCCGTAGGAGTAATGCAATAGCACAAGCGCTTAGAAAGGTTCCAGTATTGATTATAGTAATCAAATATTTTCAGCGGGTGACACTGTCACGCAAAGGACAGGGTTACTTCTGTATACCTTGGCGGCTATACTAGACCTAGTTTGTGGTTTTCGTAGGTAACGCGCTTCGTAAAGTAAACAATTGCAGATATTTTAGCAGTTTTGGTTGAACAGTCCACTGTTAGGTATGGAAGTATTAACTCTACCTGAGTTATGCAATCATTTTCACATTCCAAATGAAAAAATGTCAAATCCTAAAATTAGCTCAAATTTATGAATGTCGTATTATTACCTCATTAAACGCTATTTTTGATAGTTTCTTAATGTTCTGAGGTCATAAATTAACTTTCAGAACATGTCCCGGATATTTTTTCATTTTTTTCCGATGCGTCAAAAAAACCCAAATACAATTTCGTCAGATTTACCATACCCCCACCTACTATGACCCACGGAAAAGGTTGTAAATAGTGTGAAATTGCTGGAAAAGCTCCGAAAACATGATATTTCATTGTAAAATTCGTCAAAATAACGTTAGGAATATTTTTCCATTTTTTCCACCCCATCGGAAAAAAATGGAAAAAAACGGAAAAAACCTTTTTTTCCAGTCCTTTTTTCCGCGCCCATCCCTACTACTTATATATACTTAATTAAAATAAAACGCATTTACTTTATTAACACAGTAAATACAGTAAAAATTGATGTCGCAAATTCTGCGGGATAAATGGCAATGCTGGAAGAAACTATTGAAGTAAGCTTCCTAACATACGTAGTATTTCAAAATTATACGTATAGCATGCTGGCTTAGAAAGCTGACGAATGTAGAGTTTATGTGGATTGGAACTAGTGTCCGCGAATTAAAGGGGAGCGCGAGAGCGCTCCTCTATAATATGGGTGTAAAGGGCTCAGTGCGGCCCATGGAGACCCGTTCGAGCTCCGTGCCAGCTAAATACTCAACGAAACTGGACAATTTTGGTATCGTTGGAATCTACTGGACGAGTACTACAAGTCGCAAAAAAGTTTTGGTCAAAATTTCCAACTTTGAAAATTTTCGCTTCCGGACAAGTTAGGTCCGTTTGTTTTTTCCGTGTAAGTCACGCTTGGAAAAATGCAATTTTCTGTCGGAGTGTTAGAACGGTCTGGGCATTGTCAGCAGGTAAAGTTTGGTTTTTCTGAACGTATATATATACACCCCGAAAGTGAATCTTTTTGATATTTTTTCGCTGCCCGGCCCGGCCAGCCATCTGTACGGCCGGTCAAAAGTGGACTTTGCGCTATTATGGCCAAAAATGGCCATTTTTTGTCAAAGCTACAGGACTCAGGGACGATGCTAAAGAGACGTGGTTTGTTGCATAAGGATCTACGGAAGGATTTACGTCCTAACGAGAGTGATTTATCATGGGGGAGCTCGGAGAGCCCCCCATAACATGAGCCAAAAAGGCACTTTGCATGTTTTCAAAATGCTTAATTAGGCGTAACTAATTAGCGGTAAGGAATTAAGAGCTAATATTTACATTTTTGAAATCCACAGGACAAGAGCTTTCGAATGATACCAAACTTGCCCGGAAAAAATGAACTTTGAAAATTTTCATTTTCAGACCTACTTTCTAGGTGGGGGTTTTTTTCTCTGATGTTTCTCCTTTACGCTTCTATGTCCTCACATGCCTTATTCACCTTTACCTATTATTATCTTGTTATATTATATTATTATTATGTAGGGGCGCGATAGCGCCCCTACATAATATGGGTATAAAGGCGTCTGCGCGGCCCCCTGGAGACCGTGTTGGCTGGTGCCAGCTAATTAGAGGTCCGGCGGTGGTAAAAAGGTTACCATCGTAAACAACTCGAGTAGTACTACAAGTACCACCATACTTTTGGTTCGAATTCGAAACTTCGAATTTTTGCACTAGGCGATAGTTACCGTGCGTTTGTTTTTTTTTTTTTTCTCGGTGAATAACGCTTATTGGAAATGCATTTTACGGCTAAGTGTTGGAACGATGTGGGCATTTTGGCACCATACTACTATTATATGTTGGTAGACAGGATCCCCCCATGCTACCTTTTTTTTTTGGTCATTTTGGCACCTGGCCAATTTTGGCTCTGTGCCAAGGTCCCAAAGTCGGACTTTCGCTATTTTTCGCAAATTTTGGTCACACTTTTCTAGAACTGGATAGAAGCTGGAGAGGTCTAGTATCTTTTGTTGAAAACTACCAGTAGGGGTGCATAAAGTAACGAGGGGGATTTTTTAATTTTGCTCCCTAGCTCTCAGGAGATGGGCCCAAACTTTGCATTTTTTTGGCCTGTTTGGGCGAAAAGTTTCTAAGTCCCACTTTTACTAGAAATGGCCTAAATGTCACTAAAAATGGCGTTTTTCGCCTCGGGGTGGTCCCCTTATATAGTAAATCGGGGTCGCTGAAAACGATGAGCATCCTGCTGAGAGGTCGGTGGATGTGACCCCTGACCCACAGCGCCCCCCCCCACAGTGGGTCCGGTGTGGGTCAAAAATGAAAATCTTCAAAAGTGGTCAAGTTTGGTATCGAAATGAAAGCCCTTGGCGAGGCGATCAACTTTTGTCATTAAGCCACCACAAAAAGTTGCCGACCTGTGGGTGGGTGCCCCACCTACAGTGGGTCCGGTGTGGGTCAAAAATGAAAGTATTCAAAAGTGGTCGAGTTTGGTGTCGAAATGGAAGCCGCCGGCACGGGCGATCAACTTTTATCATTATATATACCACATCCAAAAAGTGGCCCCATCGACCTGTGGGTGGGTGCCACCCACAGTGGGTCAATTGTGGGTCGAAAATGATCTTCAAGAAGTGGTCAAGTTTGGTATCAAATGAAGCCCTTGGCGAGGCGATCAACTTTTGTCATTATGCCACCAAGAAGTGTTCATCGACCTGTGGGTGGGTGCCCCACCCACAGTGGGTCCAAGTGGGTCAAAATGATCTTCAAAAGCGGTCATATTTTGGTGGCCAATAAGAAGCCCTTGGTGGGGCGATCAACTTT
>JASAND010026984.1:0-18773 GCA_030248195.1 Trissonchulus latispiculum
ATGGGTTTGGTCCGGAGCGGCTTGCGCCGAGGGGCGCCCGCTCTCCTCCCGGAGGTTGGTCCGAAGTCCGGTTGATGGAAGTCCCGGAGGGTTTCTCGGCTGCCTCTCTTGCTCTATGCTATATGAACTTTGATTTTCTGGCCATCAGTCATCAGTATATAGTTTTGTGACAGTCAAGTGTGTGATACATGTTATATTCCGGTTATGTCCCTCCACTCGTCCGCTCCCCTTCCCCCTTCCCCATTTTTCTAATCGTGTTGTGTGTTTTTCATTCCATTTTTTTTGCTTTATTTGTCTGATAGCTTTAATAGGATGGGGGGAGTACACTTCGGGTTTATACGTTATGGGTCTCTCGTTCGATTATTATCCTTTCCAAATTCAATTGATTTTTCTACCTCTATTTTCGCAATTTCTTTTGAGAGTTTTTAAAAGGGGTGCTCCCTAGTTCGGCTTGTCCGTCCTATATGCTATGTCGTATGTTACTCTTTTCTAACTGTTCTGTTTTGTTTTGTTTTACTACCATTCATCGTACCGCGGGTTTACGCATAATTTTGTTACTGCCATCTATGCCCTATATTTTTGCCATCTTTGTTGGTGCAGCTATAATTCCATGTGTGCTTTATTCATATGCAGCTTTATAACGGCATTTAATCCCGATTCGTACATAATATGCTTATTCCGGGGGAGGCTTCCCTGGACTGGATACTCGTATCTTTTCGCTCTTTTCGCGCAATTTCTCATAAATTTTTATAAATTTTCCTCCGGTGTAGCCTCTCCCGGAGCACTTATATACACATATTCTTCATATATACAGCTGGGGTCAAATTTCTATTTCTTTATTTAGTTATTCATAGTATATTTCTACTGTATAGTCGTTTAGTTGTTATAATGTCTAGCTTTGCATTTCTGCTATCGTACTGTTCTGTTTTGAATAGAGTTTCCCCTTTGCTCTTTAAAATTTTCTTGGGTTACTCTCCCTTTTGAGACCTGCGCTCCCGTCGCGGCTGAAGGGTTCTATGTCTTTTGTGTTGAGTCTATGTACTCTAGTGTTGTGTGTGGTCCGGCACGTGCCGAAGTAGCTTTACCCGTGTCTCGAAAACAGACCCCTAAAATTTGGCAAAGCCAGGGGCTCGAGTGAGATACAATTTTAATTCTTTCTGCTTACTAAAACGACGTTTTACCTCTACTAGTACCTAAGTTACGTAGGCTAACCCTCATTTTTATCGCTACTACTTTTGCCTGGAGGCCGCGGCGAGGGCGCGCGTTTCAAAAGAGGGGGTAATCTGTGAACTATTTTCGGTTATCCTCCTTGATTTTCATCTAAATTATTCAAAATGCAGTGTTATCTTTATGAACGATAAACGTAAAATTGTCCTTCTGTGTAGGAACCTCGGTTCCTAGCTAAATCATGTCCGCCATTGAAATTTAACACAAAGTCAGTCTCACCGGATTTTTCGTGCAGAGCGGTGGTGTTTTATGAGATAGCGGCGTTCAACGGGGGAAACTCTTTTCTCAGGTATTTGGTCGGGGGACTTTAGTCCCTCCAAACTTGGGGTTTTTCTTCTTTTGGGATAAGGTAATATTGTTTTTGTCTGTCCATAATTATTGAAATGTTTACTTCTTCTGAACTGTAAATTTGTGCTTTCCTCTATTTTTGTTAATCATACTTTTGTCTTAAAAATAGTAAACTCACGGTACTAAAATAGACTGCCGGCGCCTGCTGTAGTTGTTTAGGGACTTTAGCGAGTTAGGAGCGAGATTAAGGGTTTGACATGCGCACACTCACGAACCTAGCAATCTTCTATTGAGTCTAAATTTATTCATTTACTGGCAAACGACTATTCTTTACACCAACATACCAAATGCTCTGGAGAGAGCTGAGGGAGACACAGAATATTTACAGAAATAAAGGGGGAGAATAATATATACAGTGGATGGGGGCAAGGAGCGTAACATAGAAAAGCGACTATACTGGGTGAAAGAATAACACACACTGACTAAGCAGTCAACAGGAAGCAGTCTAGACAGGCATGATCATCACGTGACTAACGGAGAGAAACACACAGCAGTAACAGATAGGTTGACTATGTGTCAGCCCTATCCGTTACATGATAGTTTTATACTTCAAGTAATTGAACTATTCCGGCTGGTTAATCGTCGAAATAGTCGAATTTACTTGCTTTCATATGTCATGTTGTTCATCTTGTTGACTGCCTGATGGAAACAAAATGAACCGTCAGTTTTTAAGGAATACATAGTTATAAGTAAAATTGTAGCTCCCAATCCTTAACTATAGCTTATTTCTATGTAATTTCACGGAATATGTAGAATCTAAAAAAATATAAAATTGCTACAACCTTAAAGATCTGCAGAAAAATTTAATCTGGAAAGCTACATCCGCATGCCTTTTTGTTCAAACTGTTCACAATTTATTATCTTTACGCATATCTTCGACCTTGCTCTGCACACATCGACAATATAGATTGCGCAGATTGCGATAATCTATCTGCGCACATGAGTAAGTTATATGTTTGTCCGGCCACAACTGTCCCATTTACGAACCTGCTCGTAATTTACAAACTCAACAGTTAGCACAAACAGCAAACATACCCGTTATTGGGATGGCATTTATCATTGTGCATTCAAGGAGTGTATAGGAGGATTGGTATCCCAATGCCCAGAGCACTCTAAGCACTGAATGCGGAACAAGCCCGGCACACATAAGGACGTCTAGCAGTGACCCTGTTAGAAAATACAATGGTCTTTGGGCGACACCTAATTTCTTTATGGCAAGGAGTAGGAAGATGTTGCAAGTTAAGCCAGAGACCGCTGAAAACACTGTTCCTGTTGGCAATACAGCTGTAAATTTCCAGCCATGGCTGCCGGATGTGGAATTCATGTTTGCTGAAAAAAAACTGAAGTCAATTGCAAGAATTGTTTTAAGACTTAGAAACTATCAAAACTTAGAAACTATCTTCCCTCAGGCCGGCTCACAACTATTTAAGACACTATTTAAGAGAAATAAACCTATTATCGAACGACATTTAAAATCTAAGAATCGTCTATACACTAGGTTTAACGTTTATAATAAATGTATAAATTGTTTCAAAGAAATAGGAATTTCATTAGATTATAATACATAATGCCTTTGATGTATACCAAATATGGTTGTGGCGTTGGAACCTAATGACTAAAGAGTATGACAAGGGTCACACTCCTGTGATAATAGACAAATGGCATGATCAGAACGATACCGGCTGTCCGTAACTGAATGACTAATAATCTCGGCAACTGACAAGTCCACATTGCCTCGCAAGTGTGGGAGTTGAGTACGCATTTTGACAATCGGTTACTATATAACAACACTTGCCAAAGTTTACCTTGAATGGCTTGTGCGCAGGTAACGGATACCAGTCTACAAGTAGTCTTGTATCTGTACAAGATAGGGCTATCAATTGTCTATCGAAAACGCCAGCCACTTCAATGGCCGATGGAACAAAGCTTTCTGACGGTTTAAATACATAAATACTGACGCAGATGTTTTGACGTCGATAAACAATTTGAAACAGTTCAATTATTGGCTTACCCACTAATTCATTTTGGATAATAATTGAATAAGATAACTTTTCATCTGTATGCTAGGAAAATTATTCGTTGGAATTGCATACACAAACTTATTTCCTTGTTTACATTGAAACGCCATCAAACTCTGTCGAAGTCCTCATGTTGATACTGCTAAATGAATTATTGAAGTGACGCTTGGGATGATTATTAATTAGGTGGAAACAATTTCATTATTTATTCGGTGAGAGATTGATTTCAGTTAATTATTGTTAATCATACTACCAGGTGATATTGTTTGCTGGAGGGAACAGACCAGAGACACAATAAGTGATATTTACCCCATTTTACTTCCTTGAACTCATCAAGTCAAGCTGGGGTAACTAGTGTTAATCGCCCTTTCATGAAATGGATTAAACACAAAAGACTAATTTAAAGGATTAAGGAAGAATAGCCGAGACAAAATTTTTTTTTTAGTTCGCCTCACTCCAGTTAGCTCACGCCGGTTAGGAGTGGTGTCAGTACTGCACGAATTTGATTTTTGACTGGGGAGGGGAACTGACACCGACTAATTGCCTTCGCAATTAACCGAGGCGTTTGACAAGGCCGGCGATGTGCCTATTGCTGCTTATGCAATAAGCCCACCGCGGCAGCTCCCCCCTAAGGCGGCCACCCCTTGGAATCTCGGTGAATTGCCAGCGGGGGGATAGCAGAAATTGGATGCTAGAACTTATTTTTTCCAAGTTCTAGACTTGACATGATCCTCCACTTTATAGCGCAGCAGTACGAAACCACTGCGCTAACGGAGGTTCAGAGACAAAATCACAGATTGACAATCTCTTATAAATTAACGCTATGCGATGCTAAAGCGAATTAATTTTAGTACTCTGTTTACTAAGAATTTCAGTTTCAGTCTACAACATGAGATTCATTTACTTTACGAGTCCTTTATGCATTTCGTACAATCATTACCAGGGATGGTGTTCCGTTCCAGCTGAATAAAAAGCAATTACCTTTGTGGCCAAGATGCAGGTACTAAGTCCCCCCAGCAGAGCACAGCTGACCAGTACCGTTAGCACACCCATTGCTTGAGTCAGACCCAAAACCTTTTGAGTCATGAACCTTGGGTGGGGTGGACTGCTTCTTGGTCCACCCCTTACTTTTCATTGATCCGCTCTGGATTTTTTCCGAAATCAAATTTTAAAATGGTGTGCGGGACGGTACCGCTGTACACCAATTTTTGAGTCATGGAACGATATTCTGCAGAAAGTTTGCAAATTGGTTCGCCTTCATGATCCACTCATCAAAAACAACACAAATTCCTTCTACTGCGAACAATTTTAAAAATAAAAATTAAAAAATAACCTGAATTTTACTCAATCTGTAAAGGACTTGTAATGGCTAGTCTTCTTCCCGTCCGCTCACCGAAGCTAGGCAGATTCTGGTACAAGTAAAAATCAATTTTCTAGCGTCAACTAGATTATAATTTACGCAAAACTACTAACAATTACAGTACCGCTCGAAATTAAGTGCCCCTGAAGCCGGCTTCAGAATCATTTGAAGCTGTATAAGCTTCATGAAGTTGAAGCTGATCCCGGCATCAAATGTTATATACAATGCTTTACGGCTTTACGCTAACCCTTTCAAAATTTCATTCTGTATATTTTCGGCTACCTTAGCTTCCGCGTGAAGCAAATTTGTCAGACTGTTTGTTGCTTGTGAATATACAGTTTTTGCTTGCTGCCTTCAGCTGTTACCTAGACAGGAGCATAAAAAGTACATAGTACACACATTCATTCATGCTGCTTTCTTTGGTAGATACTATTGCAGCAGAGTGCAAAAAACGTCTGGCCATCTAAATGTAGCCACTTTCCTTAGCTTTGAGATTTGTGTTAAAGCTAAAATATTTCACAGTTCACAGTGCCAATTCCAGTCCATAAAAGAACAATATGTCACAGAAGGAAAGAGTAGTAATTGCTACTGAAAGAAAAGTTTCTGGGAATTGTTATAGATTATCATATTATTAATAAGAGAATCATATGGTAATTTAATAGATTGCTTTGTGGTTTCAACGTTAGTATATTTGCTAATTAACTTTAGTTAATGACAAGCTAACACTTGCAGTCTTGGGGCGTTTTCGCGCAGCAAGAAAAACGAGTCGAATGAAATACCATTTGCTGTATATTTCACAACCATGGTTAAACAGTCAAGTAGGATTTGCCCGTTTTGCTGAAATAGTTACTTTATAACTATGTACCAATTACGTTAACTAAGCCATAAAAATGCTATCAGATTGTCAATTTATTCATTTCAACCTCGTCCAGTTATTGATTGTAAACTACTGAAATTATATTTACAATTTCATTTCGTTCTGTGACATATTGTTCTTTTATGGACTGGAATTGGCACTGTGAACTGTGAAATATTTTAGCTTTAACACAAATCTCAAAGCTAAGGAAAGTGGCTACATTTAGATGGCCAGACGTTTTTTGCACTCTGCTGCAATAGTATCTACCAAAGAAAGCAGCATGAATGAATGTGTGTACTATGTACTTTTTATGCTCCTGTTTAGGTAACAGCTGAAGGCAGCAAGCAAAAACTGTATATTCACAGGCAACAAACAGTCTGACAAATTTGCTTCACGCGGAAGCTAAGGTAGCCGAAAATATACAGAATGAAATTTTGAAAGGGTTAGCGTAAAGCCGTAAAGCATTGTATATAACATTTGATGCCGGGATCAGCTTCAACTTCATGAAGCTTATACAGCTTCAAATGATTCTGAAGCCGGCTTCAGGGGCACTTAATTTCGAGCGGTACTGTAGACGTGTTAGAAGATTCTTACAAAAAAGTCAACAAGCAGGCCCCAAAAGGGGCATTATTCCTTCCTAAACCAGAGAAAAGCCAATTGTAGAATGCCATACCTCCTTCGCTTGTTTGCTTCGTTTCAATTGTTTTGCGTTTAAGTACATGTTCTAATTTCGACATTGCATTTGTCTCAGTCCTGAGCATCACGTTCTCACAATTTTACAGGTATTAATACCACTTAGTACAGTATTAATAGGGCGTATATCTATTCAAACCGTATCACCCCATTAAGTTGAATCAGTTTACCATGTTCACTTGCAGAGTCTATCTCAAAAATGTCGAATTGGACGCAGTCCATTTAGTTGTCCACAATATCTAGAATCTCAGTGTCTCCCTATGAGAGAGTTAAGCGCCAAGCAGGGTTGAATGAATTGAAATCCGTTGAATTTTCAATCAGGCCCCTTGGCGGTATCCCCCTAAATTTACCCTTGGCTCAAGCCATACGCGTCGCCTGGACGTGCACTATCCTCGCAGTGTGCTATGTGTTTTTGCGCCAGGCCTAGTTGTGGTGTGAGCGACCTGTGGCTTAATTGCCTACTCAACCATTTACCGCGTACCGGGTTTACATTACCTGACTATCGTAACAAATTACCATCATCATGAAAAATTTTTGTTCAGGAATTTCGTTTATTTTAAACAAAGTAGACACGTAGACTTGAAATTTGTAACTGCATTGTTCAGTTCTCCGCAAGTTACGACCTATTTAAACGAAAATGACGATGCTGCACCAAACGGAAACAGGTTCCGCATATTAATTTTTGTTTATAACATTTATAACATTTGTAACATATAACACAAGCTTGACCAAATGAATAGGTATCATGAAATTGTCAGCATGAACATGACAGCCAACTAATCTAAGCGGATATCCGAGTCAGCTAACAGCAAACATTAGAGTGATGTTTTAGGAAAGTTAGTTACGCATTAGGCAGCATCACTTTTCCGATTACAAATTTCAAAAATTTTAAACTATTTTGCTACTTGCTTGGTCATGCTTATTTTGGTCAGATGCTTACACTACTGCCTTATATCGGGGTTGTGAAAGATCCCTATTACCCACGCTTAAATACAAAATAAAATGAAGACGTTTAAATACAGAATTGTTTACAGACACTGTCAGTCGGTCTAATACTTTGTTCGTTGTAGTTTCTAATTAGTTATAAACTGTTCGGTTAAGTTCCAGTTCTCAACTGTTTTCTTAAATCCGTTGAAAAGACAAATGAAGTGACAGGAGTGTGACGATAAAGCTGTCGGCTTCTTTGTACCGCTAGCTGATACTATTTTTGTCTGCTTTCATCTATGTAAGAGTCCATAATAAATTACTTATATTATAGAAGAAGAGTAAGCCACTAGAGGGCTCCTCTTCTTGGCATTGCGGTGCTGGTGCTCCGACCACAATACGCGAATGTTCCCCCGTTTGGGGGGGTCCACCAAATCGACAGCGCATACCCCCCTCCGTTTGGTGGGGGGTAGCCTAAAAGAGGTCCCCGTATGGTGGGGGGGTCTAGCAAAGGATTACAGTATGGGTAGGGTATAATATTTGGTATGGGTGACCGGAAAATTGTCAAAAACTGAACTCGTTAGGAAGTACAAGAGTTTGTCGGAAACATAGGTTTTCTGATTGCCCAAAATGGTGCTATGATTCATATTATTCTGTGACTGCAGCCACAACTGTAGTATACATAGGACAAAGTTTCGAAAGATAATTTCATAGAATGATGATGGCCAGCTGATCGGCCCAGCAAACATTTACCAGACCATGCCAGCTTAAAGCAATCAGTGATTCAGCGCCCATGTATGGGAATCTCTGAGTTAGCGAGCGACTGCGAGACTAATTGTTCACCCAATGAGGTAAAACTTTTTACATATCTTTCATTCGAATGTAAGATGCCGCAAAGAATAGTGCTGCTAAACGTTCAAGAACTTTATTTAATCGGTGGTTGCCTTGCCTATCCAAAAATATTTGCTATTCTGGCCGGATCGCACGACTGGCTGAAAAGTCAATACCTCTTTGCATGGTTTGCATTATATTTCGGAAAAACTAGATAAATAGTGGTCATTGAATGCATTAGCTACTTCTTTTGTAAAGACAAAAAATACAATCAAAGGAAAGCTCGAAGGGACAGCAATTCATCCATGCAGACATAAGCTATACTCTATAGTTTCATAAATTGTACTGTTTATGAATAAATTAAAACTATCAGATAGCTTTATTGCATTTATATTGACATTTACAGTATACACACTGAGACCGCTTGCAACATCTAAAATAGCCTAACCCTCAGAGATTTATCGCAAATCTGTATAACCTTGCAGTGATTAATTGCTAAGGTTATTGAGCTGTTTGATGACATGACCGGTGATTGCGCGGATCTAGCTGTTGCTGGCTTTTTGGAGCACAGATCCAACCAGAAGTAGCATGTTTGGGATGACAACCATGGTCAACTTATCCGTGATTAGAGACAATGCAGTCACACTGATCCCGTGCTGTTTCTTTAACAGCTGGCGTTTTTGATCCGTACCAGGGCCAAAGTTGTGACCGATATTGCACTACAGTGACCAGCACAAAATGCAAAACAAACATTGAGAAGCCGCTCAAAAGAAGATTAATGGATGTGCAAACGCTGCCGACTAACAGATGGACACCTTTCGGTGGAGTGGAATCCCATATAACTGCAATCCTGTGAACAATACAGTAATACAGTAATACAACAATACAGTAATATCCCAGTGTTAACAATAGTTGATTTGGCTGGTGACGAATTGTACCAAACAGGGAAGGATATCCATAGCCATGACTACTGCACACCATTGTATTGAAAGGTTGACTAAAGGATCAAATGCAGATTAATAATAATAATAATAATAATAATAATAATAATAATAATAATAATAATAATAATAATAATAATAATAATAATAATAATAATAATAATAATAATAATAATAATAATAATATTAAGAATAATATGTAAAATCGAAACGACTTAGCTATCAAAGTATTACAAGCGTTACAGTCTATGTTGTGGAGGCAATATGTTTTGTGCGCTGTGCGCTATCCAATCAACTGACCCTCCCCAAATATGGGTAAGTAGTTCCAAAGATCGCTCTTTCACTTGGAATATTTTTTACATGTACATAAGCGCTACACAATTAGACATCATCCCTAAATTGGGTCGCCATTAATTTCAACGTGTTATTATGCAATGCAGCGAATAACCCCAGTTTGGACTCGTACCCAAGGCTGGTGGGGGAGGAGGCAATTATGATGAGGGTCAGCAAAGTATAGTTTTCGCCTTCACTGCATAGGGTGTGACGCTTGTCCATACTCTTTCCATTGTGTACTCTCGGTAGAATTAATAGAAACAGAAAATGTCAATATGCCAAATACTACATCAGCTCTTAAGGTGGTGGTATCCTTTTGTGCAGTGCTTTTGTGGTGATTTTTTTGAAACGCTATAACTTTCGCAATTTTGGGAGTTGGAAAGAGCTTTATACATCGTTTTGAAGCTTATTATCTGTACATTCACTTGAGCTTACAGAACTGCAAAATTAGCAAAAAAATAGCAGAAATTGTCTGACAAGCTGACATCTAACAGGATGAATATAGACCAAAAGTTTTTGAACATCGATTTCTCAAAACTGAAGAATCGGCCAAAAGTTCTTTTTGTGCCACGATATGAAGCACATATGGGCCCGGGGACGTTTTTTGGATTTGGCTCAGCAGGTCTTAGCGTTCGAGAAAATCGGCCAAATGCACAGTAACACGAAATTTCGCAACTTTGCATTAAGTTTTCTTGCTACTCAATAGTTTTAGCCCAAACAGGAAAAACGTCCCTCCGCAGAAGTGCGAATTTCGATTCTACCGAAAATCTCTGGAATCCGTCGAGTAGTTTTTGAGAAATCGATGTTCGAAACAAAATAATCGCAGTTTTGCCAAAATGGTTTTTCGGCTAAATCTCTAGCTGAAAGTAATAAAGTCCGGCTAATAGGCATTCACGAAATGTGCATTTGGACGATGTATCGATTGAGTAGAACTAAGCCAATTTTGTTCTTAACCTGTGGCAGTAATTTTGAAAAAACTGATTTCCTCGAAAATGGCCATTTTTTGACCCTAAAAACAGTTTTTTGCTTATACTGACTTAACCACTGGAGATAGCCCAAAGGTTGTAAGAGCAAAAATGTTCATTTTCGAGTCCTGTTTCCAGCCATACCAACCAATCCCGTGTCTTGTCTACCTACTGGGAGCTTAAGGCCAAAAACCAAAACTTTCTTATCTTTTGGCCTAAGAATACGGGACTGGTCCTAAAATGTTATTTCACGGAAATAAGTTATTTCGTAAGTTTTAGCCCTTTGCGTAAAGGATTAAAGCCGTAGGAGTCAAAAATACCCGAAAGGAAACCAACACCTTAAACAATGGTTTACATTAAATGTGGTACAGTTTTGATCATTTAGTTAGTTGGATTAGTTTAATTATTTATCAACATACCTGTGATCGGTATGGCATTTATCATTGTGCACTGAAAGAGTGTGTAGACAGATTGGTATCCAAACCCCCCCCCCGTTCTCTGAGCACTGAAAGTGGAACAAGTCCAGGACACATGAGGATGTCTAGCATCGAGCCTGTCAGAAACTACAAAGGTATTTGGGTAAAACCAAACTTCTTCAGGGCAACGAGCGGGAAGAAGGTTGCATAGTAAGGTGGTGGTTTCCCTTTGTGTAAATTTGGTCCTATATGCTTCAATTCTTTATGAAAGTGGATGAAACTTTCCAAATATGCTATTATGGTGCTCTTTAACATTCTGGGACCAGTCCCACATTTTTAGGTGAAAAGATAAGAAATTTTCTGTTTTTGGCATTATACTTTCAGTAAATATTAGATACATCAGATTGGTTGTTATGGATAGAAAGAGGGTTCAAAAACGAACATATTTGCTTTTACAACTTTCGAGCGGTGGTGGTATAAGTATAATCTCTAGTGGTATAAGTCAGTATAAGCCGAAAACGAATTTTGGGGTCAAAAATGGCCATTTTCTGAGGAAATCAGTTTTTTCAAAATTACTGCCAAATCATACGGTCAATTTTCGTTTATTTATACTCAATCGATACGCGATATAATTGCCCATTTTATTAATGTCTATTAGTTGGGATTCGTTGCTTTAAGCTAGAGATTTAGTCGAAAAACCATTTTGGCAAAACTGCGATTATTTTGTTTTGAACATCGATTTCTCAAAAGCTACCCAATGGACTTGTCTGATTTTTGGCTGGATCCAAAACTACCCAATGGATTCACCCTATTGCGGAGGGACATTTTTCTTGTGTAAAATATGGGGGAGCTAGGGATTTTAACCGCTGAGCTCACGCACCCAATTTTACAAGGGGACCGTGCGCAAGAACGCTGACCAGCGACTGCTGGTGGAGATCTTTAGTCCAGGCGGCTCTTTTCCACCGACTTGCCTCGCCAAGGGGGAACAGATAATTCTTGGGGGACGCCAACGGGGCGCCTACCAAAATGGGGAAACTCTCACACAAATTAAACTCAGATATAAATCAACTCCGGGCTAATCCCAGAGTTCCACCTAGCTATTAAACTAGATCAGGTCTGTTAAAGATTAAAGTTAATTAAATAACCGAAAGGCAACTGGCAGATTTATTAGGGACAGACAGGGCAAGGACAACAGTAGGAATATACCCTCCGGGCTGCCCAGAGGGGACAGGGAAATACAGCGGGCTACCCGCAATACAGACAGAGGTAACAAGCACGAAACGGGTTACAAACAGAGGGGGAGGGGACCAGCAACAATAGGGACAAGGAAAAAATACAACAAAACTGGGAAGAGGGGGGTTAGCTAGTAAAGTTAGACCCAGAGGGAACGGGGGCAACCCCGCAAATGAGGACGGAAGAGGAGAGGGGGAGTTAGAAGTTAAAAGGGAAAAACAAATTGAAAGGGGGTTAGGGTCGAAAAAGGGATTTAGAAAATGTGAGTTTAAAAGAAATTTTCAAAGAAGAAAGCAAAAATAAGCACTTACGCTTTAGGTGTAGGATTGCAAGGGTGGGGCCCCAATCTAGGAAACCGACCGCTCTGTGACTTGACAAAACTCCCAACTGATTATACTCTATATTATACTCTATATTATACATATATATTGATCAAGTCTGGAAAACATGTTTTGTCAGCATCACGTGACATGCATGCTCTATCTTTCCAGACTTGACATTAAAGTTACAACAATTGCATCAGGGGATTTTTAGGGAATTTTGGGAGAAAAATGGAAAAAGCGCGAAATATAAATATTGGAAAGGGGGTGATTGCGCAGTCGCTATCACCCACATTACACTTGGTTTGAGCTAAAACTTCTTTAGTTGCGAGAAAACTGAATACAAAGTTGCGAAATTTCGTGTCACCGCAAATTTGCCCGATTTTCTGAAGTATTGAGGCTTGTTGATCTAAATCCAAAAAATGTCCCTCGGCCCATATGTCCTTCATATTATGGCACAAGAAAAAATTTTGGATTCTACAGTTTTGAGAAATCGATGTTCAAAAATTTTTGGTCTGTATTCAGCCTATCAAATGTCAGTATGCCAGAAAATTTTTGCTAGTTTTTTGCTAATTTTGCTAGTTTCGTAAGCTCATAGGAATGTACAGGTTATAAGCTTTAAAATGATGTTTAAAGCTCTTTCCAACTCCCAAAATTGCGAAAGTTATAGCGTTTCAAAAAACCACTAAAAAGCACTGCACAAAAGGATACCACCACCGTAGCTGAGAACTCTGTTGCTGTTGGCAATCCAGCTGGCCAAGCATGGCTGCCCGAGGAGGAATTCTTGTTTTCTAAACCAATTGGTGTTAAAACAAGCATTGTTGTAATATTCGGAAATTTTCACATGGTACAAGGAAGCAGTTTCCAGATAGGTCGCATTATAGCATTCCAGTTTTCAAAGAAAACTAACCATTTCTCCTATGCCGTATTCAGGAGACAACATACCAGATTACTTTGCAGAGTTTAAGCCTGTGCCACAAAAATAAATATCTTCTGCTAATTATATGATGCTTAACGTTTATTATAAACCCTGCATAATTTACGAGAAGGACAATAATCTATAGTAAGGGAGTCTAACGTTTGCGCAGTTTTTTCTACTTTCTCCAATATCGTAGACTTTTACATGGCTTATTGTCCAAACCATTTGTTTTAGCGAAGTTCGTAAATCGAAGCCGGGCGTTTCGCCGCTTAGTTTTAGGTCTGCAGGATTGGAAACGCATGGAGTTGCTACTTTCTCACATTTGCCAGAAATTCCACGGTTGGTTTAAAGGTTTTGTTTGAACCCTTATCATGTTTTACCACGTTTTCTAGCTGTGATCTGTAGAAATCAATAGTTTGATTTATGCCGGAGGAACATTTTTTTGGATTTGGCTGAACAAGTCTCAGTACTCCAGAAAATCCGGCAAATGTGCGATGACACGAAATTTCGCAACTTTGTATTCAGTTTTCTCGCAGCTGGAGATGTTTTAGCTCAAACCAAGAAGTATGTCCCTCCACAATAGGGCGAATTTTCATCCAGCCAAAGATCACGTGAATCCATTGTTGGGTAGTCTTTGAGAAATCGATGTTCAAAGCAACATAATCGCAGTTTTGCCAAAATCGTTTTTCAACTAATTCTCTAGCTCAAAGCAACGAACTCTAGCGAATAGGTATTGATAAAATGTGCAATTGGACGCTGTATCGATTGAGTATAGATAAGCCAAAATTGTCTGTAAGATTTAGTAGTAATTTTCAAAAAACTGATTTCTTCGAAAACGGCCATTTCTTGACCCTAAAAATCGTTTTTGGCTTATACTGCCTTAACCATTTGAGATAGCTCAAAGGTTGTAAAAGCAAAAATGTTCATTTTGGTGCCTCTTTCCAGCCATCATAACCAATCCGGTGTAGCGACTACAAACTGAGAGAATAATGCCAAAAACCAAAACTTTCTTATCTTTGCACCTAAAAACGCGGGACTGGTCCTAGAATGTTAAAGAGCACTAAAATAACATATCTGGAAAGTTTCATCCACTTTCATAACGAATTGGAGCCTATAAGGTCAAATTTACACAAAGCGATACCAGTACCTTAAGAGGTATGTTCATCGAATAAGCATGCAAATTATGTCTTAGGCCTAATAACGAAGAGTCCGACACCTGTCACACCTTGAATAATTATGGACCCCGGTGATCGTGATTAAATTACAACGCATGCTGAAGCTTTCCTTAATGTCTTTGGTCTTCGGCAAAGAAGAGCAGTTTTGATCTGTGTTCAGGGCGGGACTAGCAAAATGCTTGTTTTCGAAACACCAGTGGTCTCCTTGATCAATTGAACTGAATTTCTGACGGCTTTATATACTGACAAAACTGACGCCGATGTAATTAAATGCACAAACAATATCAAAGAATCATTTTACTTGTTTGACCACTTATTCATTTCTGATTATAATTGAATTATTCAGCGAAAATTAATTACTTATGATGGTAATTGTTTGCACAATTTTGTGTCCCAGTTTTCAGTGAAAGTCCAACGATATCTATTGAAGTTTGTCGAACAAAATTATGATGCCTAAGCTAGGGAGCTTATTAGTTGGTACAATTTCATTACTTCTTTGGTGAGGTGTTCAATTTCAGTCAACAAATTGAATCTGACTACCAGGTGATATTGTCTGTTTGTTAGTAGGCACATGCCAGAATCACACTGAGTAATGTTTATCCAATTCTACTTCGTTGAGCATTAATTTCGCCGCAGCTGTTGCCAGAATTGTGGAGAAAAATCTCTTCCCTTACAAAGGCTTGAAAAGAATAAATCTCATAAAAAGCCACAGATTAAACGGCTTCAATAGATTGCCTTTCACTTTACTATGACGTGAACTGAACGATATACTAAACAGACTCAGTTTGCAATCTAAAGCCTATTTCGAATTGTCTTACAAATGTCAATTTCAGTACAAAAGCTTTTAATCCTAATTTTGAGATTACAGCACCGACATAAAGCCACAACCATATTCTATTTGTTTAAAAATGGACAGAATAACTGCAGTGAGTACCAGTTTACAACTATGGGAACCGCATTTGATACCTGGGCACAATCTGCATTCAACATTGTTGATTTAAAGTTCGAGGACTCTTTTTCGTTTAACATTAACGCGATGGTTAAGTCTTACTGCAGCTAGCTTAGCGACATATACACCTATTGCTCAAAGCTACCCAAAGGAAACATTAATTTCGTTGGCAGCTTGTTTTGTACTGTCACTAGTCCTCGTTTTACAAGCTCCCTGCAGGAAGTTACCTTCAGGGATGGAAACTGGGTCACTTTTTGTGACCCATGACCCACTCGACCCAAACGCAAATTTGACCCAAACCCAAAGCGACCCATAAAATTTTAAAATTTGGTGACCCAGACCCAAATGACCCAAACGTTTTCGTGACCCAGACCCAACTGACCCAAGAATTTTTGTGACCCAAACCCAAATGACCCAATAAAATAACGTTACACAGACTTTACCTAATTGTCCTTTTGTGCAGTTTTTTTGAAAACACTGTAAAGTTTTTAATTTTTGAAAAGAGGCAAGAACAAGTACATTCAGTAGTATAGGAGACATCAAATGACCGCTGTTTGTACAGGTGTGCAGGAGTCAAATGGGAGCTAATTAATCATACAGGTAAGGTCATTAATCATGGAGGCAGATGTTCTCAAGGTCATTGTTGGCCAATTTTCTTAGCTTGGATTTAAGCTTTGTAACATTGTACTAAATTTTCAACAGTGTTATTTACTTTACCTACATATTTGTCTACGTATTTAACTTTAAGTTTGCTAGACTATAGTTAGATTACCTGCCTAATTAGTGTTTTAATTTATATGCCTAATTAAGTACGTAAATTTAATTAAGTAACATTTTCAAACTTTTTTTCAAACTTTTATTTACCTGACTGTTTGTCAATGACGCTTCTGCTACCTACTTGCTTCAGAGTTGTAAAGGCCAACTATATTTCTACAAATTTTTTCCATTTTCCTTACATAACTAAATTTTCCTTGCCTTTATCCTTCTATATGACATCTGGACCTTTGTATTAACCTTGAAACGGAAGACATGTAACAAACACTTAAAGAAGACAAGATTGTTACGTACTTCAGAATATACTGATGTTAGATGCCTGCTAGTGTTAGCAAATCTTTAGCATACTGAGGACTCGAAGCTGTCAAAAGTCTTTCTCTCTGCTAGCTGCCTGCTAGTGTTAGCATATCTTTAGCATACTGAGGACTCAAACCTGTCAAAAAATTTTCTCTCCCTGCTTGTTTAAAATTTTCTTTCCCTATTAGCTGCCTGCCAGTGTTAGCATATCTTTAGCATACTGAGGACTCAAACCTGTCACCACTTTTTCTCTTCCTGCTAGCTGCCTGCCAGTGTTAGCATATCTTTAGCATACTGAGGACTCGAAGCTGTCAAAAGTCTTTCTCTCTTCCTGCTTGTTTAAAATTTTCTTTCCCTATTAGCTGCCTGCCAGTGTTAGCATATCTTTAGCATACTGAGGACTCAAACCTGTCACCACTTTTTCTCTTCCTGCTAGCTGCCTGCCAGTGTTAGCATATCTTTAGCATACTGAGGACTCAAAGCTGTCAAAAGAATTTCTCTCCCTGCTAGCTGCCTTCTAGTCTTATCATATCTTAAACACACTGAGGACTCAAACCTGTCAAAAATTTTTCTCTCCCTGCTTGCTTAAAATTTTCTTCCCCTATTAGCAGCCTGCTAGTGTTATCATATCTTTAGCATACTGAGGACTCAAAGCTGTCAAAAATTTGTCTCCCTGTTAGCTGCCTGCTTGCTTAAAATTTTCTTCCCTGTAAGCTGTCTTGATTGCACCTGTCTCAATGAAATTAAAGACGTAAACAAGGGCATTGGTTGAAAATGAAAATTTTGTGACAGCGATAACGTAATATTGGCAATACATATCACTTTAATCTTGGTGTCTACGTAAAAAGCATGTGTTGAACCAACTTCGGTCACCTATTGGTAATTATTTGTTGGCTAGTTAGTTAGTAATAATTAGTTAAAGTTGACTATGAAATGTGAAAATTGGCTGAAAATGGGTGATTTTAATTTTATGTCTCCAATTACGTAAGATTGGGGAAACTTTATGTGATAAGTTTTATGTCAACGTAAAGAGCAAACAGTGAACTAACTTCGGTCACCTGTTGGTAATTATTTGTTAGCTAATTAGTTAGTAATAATTAGTTAAAGTTGACTAGAAAATCTGGGCTAAAATGTGTAATGAAAATTTGTGACAGTCATTACGTAATATTCACAATACTTATCACACTAATCTTGGTGTCAACGTAAAGAGCATGTGTTGAACTAACTTCGGTCAACTAATTTTGTTTAGTAGTTAGCTAATTAGTTAGTAATAATTTATTAAAGTCAACTATGGCTGAAAATGGGTGATTATAATTTTATGTCTCCAATTACGTAAGATTGTTGACACCTATTGGGTTAATTAGGGTGCCTGTGTAATAAAGTAATAATGAACCAACTTCGGTCACCTGTTGGTAGTTATTGGTGAAGTAATTAGTTAATAATAATTAAAGGTGACTATGAAATATTGTGTGTAATGAATATGACAACAATTAGGTGAAATTGGGAATAGGCTAAAGGCTAAAAGAAAAAGAGTATACAGCTTTTGTTCAATAATTAATGAACAAGGGTATGCAAGATTGATGGTGTATTTTATGAAACCTGGCACAAGAATGCTGCAAAGTTGGCACATATATTGCAAGTTTGGCAGGTTTATTAACCTCACTGACATTGACTTTCACCCGACTTGTTAACTTACTACACATCACCGTGACGATGAATTCCGGTAAGATTTTTAATTGTAGCATTCTTAAAAGTTGTATTTTTAAT
The DNA here is from genome assembly GCA_030248195.1 of Trissonchulus latispiculum. Taxonomy (NCBI): domain Eukaryota; kingdom Metazoa; phylum Nematoda; class Enoplea; order Enoplida; family Ironidae; genus Trissonchulus; species Trissonchulus latispiculum. The sequence continues at coordinate 18,347 of JASAND010026984.1, forward strand.
GATTGCATTTTATCAAATCACACATTTTAGCCCAGATTTTCATAGTCAACTTTAACCAATTACTACTAACTAATTAGTCAACCAATAATTACCAACAGGTGACCGAAGTTAGTTCACAGTTTGCTCTTTACGTTGACATAAAACGTATCACATAAAGTTTCCCCAATCTTACGTAATTGGAAACATAAAATTAAAATCACCCATTTTCAGCCAATTTTCATAGTCAACTTTAACCAATTACTACTAACTAATTAGTCAACCAATAATTACCAACAGTTGACCGAAGTTAGTTCAACATATGCTCTTTACGTTGACACCAAAATTAGTGTGATAAGTTTTCCCAATATTACGTAATTCGAGACATAAAATTTTCATTTTCAACCAATGCCCTTGTTTACGTCTTTAATTTCATTGAGACAGGTGCAAT
>JASAND010026985.1:0-42045 GCA_030248195.1 Trissonchulus latispiculum
CAACCTTGTTGTATATACATGTTAAGGACATATCAGGGAGTGCAAATAACCCTTGTGTGTGAAAATGAGCGAAATCCGTGACTATCGCTTTTGACCCAAAGCGACCCCCCCCTTGAAGTATACAATCTTTTATTACTGAGAAAATATGAAGCATGAACTGGATAAACTCATTAGAAACAAAATAAAAATAGCTTTTGATAGAAATTATAAAATTACGAAACTTGTGGAACTGCAGGAGTGGATGATGAGTTTTTAACAAAAATTTTAGTAATTTAATACTTAGTTTAATAATTTTATTTAATTAATTGTCTTTTTTGACTCTATATATATTTGATGTATGCTCTGGGTTTCTCTTTTGCTTTCAGGCCATTCAACCCGGCTCCACGGTGTCGGAGCAGACACTCTATTTTACTGTCTGGCTTCTGGAACTGTCCGTACGATTTACTCAGGAGTCACCGCCACCCCTTCTGGTTGTAAGTGTCTTTGACAAATGGTCCTATTGGGTTTATTTCCGGAGGGGGGGGGGGGTGGGAGCCATTAACCTTCCTCCTTCAGAGTTCGCTCTCTAGCAAAACAAATTGCCCACCCGCCATACTTTAGGTTAACTTCTTTGGTATCAAAATTTTGTGTCCTGAAAAACATTCGCGCAGAAGGGGCTAAATTTGCTGAAAGATTTTGGACTTTTACTTTTCCAAAGATTTTTCTCAAATTTCGCTCATTTTTCCTCACTAAATCTGCCAGCCCTCGTCCAGAATTTCTTGCCCTTGACTTTGGGGCTGGGGCAACCCCTAAGTCTCGTAGAATAAGCTCACACTTGAAGACTATAACGTTCAGCTTTCTTGACGGTTTGTGTTTTTGGTGAGTCCCCTTTTGCAACCTATACATAGATAGCAGATTGTAATGCTTATGGAAGAAACCAATTTTAAAATTGTTGCTATCACCGGTTAGTTAGTCTTTTAGGAGTGTACGTATATATAGCCGTATAAGATGGTTTGGGAAAGTTAAACGTTGAAGTCCTATTTTTTCCTAATTTGAAAAATCTAAGCCAAACTTTGCCCTGCTATGATTGTGTGTGTGTTGAGCAAGGAAGATTAAAACTTTTGCTTTGGGATTTGAGGAGCATTTGATATGAACGGTGAAGCAAGGCACATCTGGCTGCAATTAGTTTTAATCAGAGTCCTTTCAAACATTAATTTGAAGGTTGGTTGATATCTACTAAATAAATACATAGATCTACATATGTGACATAAATAAAAAATGTGGAACTAATTTCTACTTCAGGACAGGGTATTTTTTAGTGATTGCTTGTGGGAGGGTTCCCCCCCCCCCCGGGTCCTAGTGGGGAAAAGAGTTTTTGCAATGGGAGAATTGTGTTTTTGCTGCTGAGAAGATCGAAATTTTAGCAGAAAAAATGTAAAGGGTTTAAAATTTTGGCAAGCTGAGTTACCAAATCTATTTTGGAGGGGTTGGGGGGGGGTCAATCTTTCACTTCCATTCCATAATTGAGAGGAGAATTTTTTTCAACTTTTCAAAAAGAAAAGGTGTAGAAAATGTTACACCTTTGGCTGGAGCAGGGACAAGTTGCTGTAAATAAACATTTCGAGTCTGACCTTTCCAGCGAAAGAGAAAATGCTTCCCAGAGTGTTGCTTCATGCGTTACATGTAATTGTTGGTATTAAATATGCTTGGTTAATTGGTAACTAAATTGTTCAGCTGTTGAGTTCCTAGGTATATAAGTAATAAATTATAATTTACCAGCTTTTCTATTGTGTCTAACTGATTAAGTATTTTGTTTCCCGGTCACGAATTTCTTCGGTTGGAACTGACATAGACTGAGCTTTATTGGCTAATAATATTTGATTTAAACCCGTCATAGTTGACTGTTGACTGAAACCTTATTTTGTCTAAAAGTCTAGTACTATTCGTTTAGAAAAAGCCATGACACGCATTAAACACACCAGTGTATGTATACCCTTAGTTATTCATATACGTATGTACTGGACTGGCTTATTTCTTCGGCAATTTTTTATGGGGGCTCCACCAAAATGTCGGGCCATTTTTATGGAATTTGTTTGCAAATTTTCACGTTTTTATGTGTAAAGATTGCCAAACGACGCCAGAAAATGACTAAATGTGAGTGTTTTTAAGCTAAAATACGTAGCGATAACTGTTTGAGAAATTCCGCTAAGTTATCATTAAAATTTGAAAATTTGGAATGAAAATGGGTTAAATTTGGCAATTGTCTTGCTTATGCAGGAAAGGTTGAAATTTATGGGGGGGGCTCTTAGAATGCGAGGGGGGCGCCCTTACCCCATTCCCAGTTCCCGGTAGAAATAAGCCAAATGTAGGTACGTAGTAGCAGTAGACCTCCAGAATTCATCGTTGACACAGACTACAGTAACGACGCCACCTGAACAGCTGGCAGATGGCATGTCGAACGCTCTTATCACATACGGCATAAATGATGGGGTTGATGGCACTGTTGAAATAGCCCATCCAAAACACGATGGCAAATGCGGTGCTGGAAAAACAGGCACCTGGCTGGGCGCACTGTGGCAGGGCCTTGATGGTATAGAAGCAGGCAAAGCCAATCCAGCACACAATGAAACAGCCGGTGACCACTGAGACAGAACGGAGCGCCCTCAACTCGGCCTGCAGCCGTTTCTGGTAGATATTGTTGGAGAATAGATGGGGGCTGGTGAGACTGTTCAGTTTGTTCAGTAGGAATCGCTTGCTGGAGCCGCTACTGGAACCGCCGCTGTTACTGCTGCCTGCGGCAGCGCATAGGTTTGAGTCTATACGGCGCGCGCACCCCGCCCCGCTCTCGAGCACAATTGGGTTTGAGCCACGCTGAGCCCCCCCATACTTTCCGGTACCACCGGACCCCCCAGATTTACTGACTGCGTCCTCCGTTTCCGTGGCACTGCTGTGACTACGGCCGGCTACGGCCACGTTTGCCACCGAGTTCCAGCGTTGCTGCCGGTAGATTTGGTTCCATTTGGCTGGCTCTAGTCGCTGTGTTGGTATGGTCATCATGATAAAGTCCAGACCCCCAAGGGCTGCTGCCGCTCGGTTGGTCTCCGCGGGAGGACCCACATCCTGTGCCGGCTGCAGGGCTTGTCGGGCCTCTTCTACTGTGTAGGTTGAGTTGGCAAGGGCTGGCAGTGGTAGATGGCCCAGAACCGTTGGGATGCTGAGATCCCCGCTGCGGTTGGCTAGATTGTCCCGGGAAGCGTGGAGGGATGATGACTGGGGTGTGGTGACGACGGTGGCCAAAGCCAGTGCCCCTGGCGGGCCACCAAACTGTCCGGACGTTGAGGATTGGCAGGTTAGGATGCTGGCATTGGAGCCGGCCCTAACGCCGGCTGTGGCGGGACATTGGACCAGGTCTGCGCCGCCCCCCGTACCGCCCCTATGGACTCGAATGTACTGGGAGAGTTGCCTGAGTTTGGGCTCAAACTCCTGCCGTAGACGATGTACACTTGATCGCCGATCACTGTATCGACTGCGATGTTGTCGACTACGTCGACGTACTGACACATAGCCGTTGAACCAGTGACGCACTGTGTGACGGGCAATTTGATAGATTTTGGCATACATGACGATCACGAGGGCCATGGGTAGGTAGAAGGACATGGAGGCAGAGAAAACGATGTAGGCAGGATCATGGTTCATGGGAGTGCAGGAGTAGGTGTAGGTATCGGTGTAGTCATTGGTTAAGTTTAGGCTAGTACTGGTGCGGTTGGTTAAGAGATTGGCTGTTTGCACGGAGATCATGTTTACGACCAGCCCCGGGGCACAAACGGCAAAGGATGTGAGCCAGGGCAGTAGGATAGAAACGGCCGTACGACGTCCCGTATCCAGTCGTCTGTAGCGCAGCGGCGTGGTTATGGCGACGTATCGATCGTAGCCGATTACGACCAGATGGTAGATTGAGGCTGTGCACAGCCAGACGTCAACGGCCAGCCAGATCTGGCAAAACAGCGGGCCAAACAGCCAGACGCCAACGGCCGTGTTGATAGCCGAATAGGGCAGCACCAGCACACCGACCCCTAGATCGGCTATGGCCAGAGACATAATCATCATAAAATAGGTCCGGTCCTTTAGCTGGCGACTGGCCAAAACGGCCAAAATTACCAGGGCGTTGCCTATAACGATGGTCAATATCAGTATCCATAGGGCTGCATTGATGGTCCAAAATTGGGCATCATTGCCTTTCTTTGCTTCAAATAACTCCAGGGATGTGTTGTAGTTATTCATTGTGACAGTTCAATATTATGTAATTAATCTGGGCAGGCAGTGCTGAAATTTATAAAAAAAATATTAGCAAGAGTAGTACATAACGCAAGAGTGTCTACTATGCAGCCGTTGGTTATCAGCAAAAACTAATCCTCTGCTCGCTAACGGTTGACCCCCCCCACGCAAATCAGACCCATCACTTCAAAGAAATTCCTGGTTCATGCGATTGTGGACAATCTAACAATTAGTCTGGAATTAACAGGTTACAGGATATGTATATACACTGTTTCAATAGGTTCACTGATCTGCCAAGCCAGTGCTAAAGCTTAAAAAGCAGTTCAGTTCTGCTGTGGATCTGTCAGTTCAGTTGAAGCTAAGTCTCTTAGAATAAAAGAAAAAAGGCCAGAGGAGAAGGGATGTGCAAAAGAAAGAAAGAGTGATGTAGAAATGCTCTTTTAATTGTGGAGGCCCTTATTGCCTGCTGCTGTGCTGTCCTGAAGGCTTGCACAAAGAGACTGCTGTAGAGCTCGAGCAGTTGAACAGGTTATTAGAACGGAACGAACGACGGGGGGGGGTAGAAAAGCATTTCATATCTCGCTCTCTTGCTTCTCGGCCTGTGGCGTAATTAAATTTTATTTTCTTGTTAATTGATCTCAGACATGTATACTTTTCAAAGCTCCTGGCAATGTTAAGCAGAAAGGAAGACTTCTAATTAAAGGAAAAAGTAACTGACAATGCATATATATATACGTATACCTTTCTAACTGAACACGAACAGTGCAATTGCCTGCAAATGGAAGGGAAATGTGGAATTGAGCACAAGTAGAGCCATGTTGCTCCAAGTGTGCCCTAGAGCCTAAATCACTGTGCTCTTTTAGGGTGTAGGAACCCCCAGCCTGTTCAAAATCAACCTTTCTTCTGGTGCCTAGCTTTGCTGATAGGTCAAAGCTGGGAGGAGTACGTACGTACCTCACCGGAGTTGTCCCTTCGATAGGTAATATCGGGGGGTGGGGGGTGTGTGTGGATTATTTCCATAAAAATGTTTTCCACATTTGATGGCCTTAAAAAATCACGTGGACAAATTGTCTTGGATGAAATCAATTGGATCCCCTTTCCGGAAGTCCTGGGCTTATTCTAGGGATTTTTATCTTGGGGGACCCTAAAACCTCGTGACGCAAGGAATTTTTGGGAAGTGGGTGAAACTATTTCGAAAACTATGCGGAAAATCGCGCTATTTTCCTATAACATATATATATATATATATATATATATATATATATATATATATATATATATATATATATATATATATATATATATATATATATATACACGTATATGTACACTGTAGAAGTTGATTTTCTATCGCAGAAATAGGCCGATTTATCGGTCAAAAGGCAACAATTGAATAAAAATCTCCGGTGAACCTGAAAAGCTTTTGAAAATTTGGCCTTCTGAGCGAATTTTTCAGGGTAAAATTTGGTATATATACCAAAAAGGGGCACTTACTTCCCCCTACTATAAGTCATACGAGTTCGGATAGGCAAAATGAACCAATATATTTTACCAGCAGAAGACTAGAAATTGTACAGTTTCTGTCTAATGTGTGTACAGGCCCGCACCCAGGATTTTAAAAAGGGAAAATGGATGGTGGGGGGGGGGTTCTTGGCCAGCTAAAGTTGAAGTTGAAGAATTTTTGTATTTCTGTCCAAAAACTGTATATATATATATATACGTTGGATGTTTATTACTTTCAAAAAGTAAATTAGGTATCGAAAAGTTTTTAAAAATAGCTGGGTTTGCCATAAAAATATCAAGATTTTCCTTTTGTCACCCTAAAGGGATAGGGGGTTCTAGAGTCTAGACCCCGAAGACCCCCCCCCTTGGTTGCTGTCTTTAGTGTGTACTTGTACACACCTATCTTAATAGCATGTCAGCATTCTAAGCTTTGATCTTTCAATGGTATACAATGACAGGCCAAATAATATGCACCTAGGCTGAGACATAAACAAGCAACTCTGAATGCAACTTGTTGAGTTTCTTGTCATCAAGCGCTTCAGCTTTTATGAGTAGATAATGGTAATTTTGTGAATAATTATTCATTTCTTGTTTTCATTTCCAAAGGAAAATTATGATGCGCCCCTTTCTTCATAAAGAAATTTCGATCGATTGAGCAGGTTTGCTAATTGCACCTTGGCTTGTGTACGTATATAGGTAAATTGTACTGTCATACCGTACGATTCTCCTAAGAAAACGCCTTTACCACAGTCTTAAAGATTGACGTAGTATGAAGGGTGTACTAATTACGTGTTTTCGAGTGTAGCTAGTTCACCAGGATATATATTATATATATTAATATATTATATACAATATTAGTTTCGTAAATGTATAAACGGAAGCAAAGTCGTATTTAGTAAAACTGGGTTTATTTTAGGCGAAAAAAAGTTTGGGAGAGTGGGGGGAAAGCCCCCCCCCACTAGTCGAAAAGTGGGGGGGGGGAAGAAAATAGTCAGAAAATGCCAAAAATACAGTAAAAATAGCCTGTTTTCTACATATACTGGTATAACTATGCTAAAAAGTGCTCAAAAATAGAGTTTGATTACCAAAATCGACGATTTTTGACCAAAAATTCCGGCGACGCCGGAAAAATTTAGAAAATTTTGACCAAAAATCCTAAGCATTTGGCAATTTCTGGGCACCTTAGGGTGAGTGGGGGGGAAGCCCAAAAAAGTGGGGGGGGGCGCCCCCCCGTCCCGCCCCCAGTAAAATAAACCCAGTAAAATTTTACCACAAAACGAAGCTTGATCAGAAACCGTTGTATGTTGTGTATACTTCTTTGAGTTAAAATTTTAATTTGCATCTTTTCTACATTTTTTCTTTACAGAATGTTCCAATTAATTGTGTTTGCCTGGATTAATTGGATGCTAAATCGATTAGAAAATTAGAAAATTACAAAGACGGGACAATTCAAAAGTACAGCATTTAATTGCTCCAATAATCCAGAATCTATATAAGTAGTAATAGTCAGCACAATTGGGACCTGTTTGGGAGTCATTTTAATCCCATCTTTTGGGAGTCATTTTGATCCTAACTTTTGGGAGCTGTTTTGATCCCAACTTTTGGGAGCCATTTTTCTCCAAGTGATTAAGCTGATGTTGGGTGATGTAATGACTGTGTTTTTGGGAACTGACTAATTAGCTCTGAGATCATCAACCTGTAGAATTGTTAGGGAGACACTTTTGATCCCAACTTTTGGGAGCCATTTTGATCCCAACTTTTGGGAGCCATTTTGATCCAAACTTTTGGGAGCCGTTTTGATCCCAACTTTTGAATGCCATTTTTATCCCAACTTTTTCGATCTATGAAAGGTCTGACGGGAATTTGTGTTTGAGTACTTACTTGAATTCCAACTTTTGGGAGCCATTTTGATCCCAACTTTTGGGAGCCATTTTGATCCCAACTTTTGGGAGCCATTTTGATCCCAACTTTTTGGGAGCTATTTTGATCCAAACTTTTGGGAGCCGTTTTGATCCCAACTTTTGGGAGCTATTTTGATCCCAACTTTTGGGAGCCATTTTGATCCCAACTTTTTGGGAGCTATTTTGATCCCAAATTTTGGAAGTTATGTTGAATCCTAATTTTTGAGTGACCATTTGCATCCCGTGATAATCAGAATATTATGTAAAATCTCTTGTTTTGGCTCAGATAATGAAAATTCTTCCAAGACAAGTCATCTACCAATACAGTCGTAATATGGACGTTCAGCATTGAATCTCCTATGTTCATTTAATGTTCACAACTTTGGGAGGTGTTAACGTTTATGAAACCTATACTGTTTATGCAGCAAAGTTGATTGATCTATCAATTTGTTGGCCTGAAGTGAAGTTGTGAAATATTACCTGAAGTTGTGAAATATACCAGAGATTCAGTCAAGATGTCAACAGAAGGTGCAAGCGGTAAGTCTCTTTAAATGCAAAAGTGCTTTGAATATATTGACAGAATTGAATGTAATGTATTTGGATAAAATGATGCAAATTCTGTGACTACCAATTTTTATTTCAGAAACTCAGCAGCCTGTGTGTCCTCTGTGCCCGCAACGATTCACACTGCTACACAACCTGCAGAGACACCTACGGAAGAAACATCGAATAGATTACCGTACCTTATTCCCCAGGAAGAATGACCGCATGTGCTCCATATGCTATCAGACATTCACCCTGTCGTACAACTTGTACAGACACATGAAAGAACAACATGGCGAGTCAAACACTCATCGATGCGATCAATGTGGGAGAACCTTCCTCAGAAAAGCCTACCTCACGGAACACACCTGTGAACCACAACCAGCATCGAAACAACAACGACATCCACAACATCCACCGGAACAGCCACCAACAGAGCGTCCGACTCAAACACCCGAACAACCACCGACAGAAGAAATGTCAGAAGGGTCACTTCCTGAAGATCCAGTTGAACCACCCGTGCACGACTTGGCGAAAGAACTTGACTGTGAACGACTACAGAAGCGAGTCACCTGGAAACTGTATTCGGAGACTCATGGTCTAACATTCCAATGTCGGAAGACGTTCCCAACCGTTCAATTAGCACGACTCGACGCGGTGATGGTCCTTACGTCCTTAAAATGTAACAATCGAACAGTATTCATTACTGAATGGTTAGGCGATTACGTTGGAACAACATGGATAATTCCAGAATGGTTTGTGTGCCCATGGACTCATAAAGACTGTAAACATCAAACTACTGTAATGTACAATAAACAAATGTCTGTACTGTGAGTATACTGTACGAAATGTATTGAACATACATTAAAGTTGGATACTTATGACAACATTTCTGACTCTAGTTGATCTAGGATATTGTAGATAGCTTGAACATGACGTCGATGCTTTGTCTGAGCTCTTAAGAGTCTCAGTTTATCTCTGACGGCATCAATTTCTGGGATATGAGGTCTTGGTGGCAGTCCACACACACCTCTTAGCGTCTGTTCGTCCATGTGACATAGCTCGTTGTATGCCATAAGCGATACTTGGTCAACTGCTTCTCTGTAAGTAGTGAGAATTGGGCTAGTCCAGGTTTTACAACCAATGACCATAACAACTGCCCATCGCCCGGTGGTCCAGATTCGAACACACGGGGATTGGCGAAGCGTCTTTTGCAAGAACTCGTTCAGTTGACTCCGCATGACTGGGTACTACCTTACACACCTCAGTGCCTTCTTATTAATTAAAGCTCCAGTATCAATTAGGTCGGACTCTTTTCTCGCACCAGTGAGAATAACCTTTCCCGTATGGAAAATCAGCACTGTAATGCCCAATAGTTTACACGTGAGGCCATTAAATAGCTCTGGTTCATAACAAGCCTTGTTCCCCAGGATATCGTACAACAAGCTTAGATCGATAAATTTGCCAATGTCAAAGGATCCAACAAGGTTTACCACCTTAGCCTCACCAGTTAACCCAACACAAAGACAATTCGCAAGTGACGATATACACTGATTTGCTCTTTCAACGGACTTACAACCAAGGCAAATAAAACTTCCGCTGGTAAATAGTTGAAATGTTGCTTCTTGAAACTTTAGACTACCACCAATGAATCCTCTATAAAGCTTGATATTAGGAATAGTTGATAAGTGGAGGCTCGTATCAAAACTCCCACTAAGTACAACATTAACGATTTTCATCATGTGGAATACTAAAGTCTCACAACACATCTACAGTAAGCACGGGAACAAGGCCTGTACTCGAACTGCCTCCAGATTCTATGGTAGTAAGAAGCACATAAAAAGCTTGTTGACGAGTACAGTACAGAACCCCGACTATGGATACTGGATCAGTTTCCCAAGAAGATCAATCCTATTTAAAAAATTTCAAGCACCAATTGGTCAAAAAAGCTCCGTTTATAATGACATGCCTTCTTATAAAGTTTTTGTTGTCTACGATTGTATTAGTGATTTTATCATCACAGCATACCCAGTGTAAACTGCCCACTCTAAACCAGTCATTGTCAACGGAGAACATGATATTTATTCACAATGGGTGGAATGAACATATGATTTCCATCAGCAAATTCCATGAGATCCGTCAGTTCATTTACCAATGCCTCAATTTCCAGTGCCCAAATTATATTCAGGCAGCAATTCCATGCCCTTATCAGTCCTTATTTGATGAAACCATACTATGTCTGGATCAGGATAAGCGTATACTTAGTGGATTTATTGGACCTGTCAGTGTCACAGCAGATCAAATCTACGACCTCTACAGTCAATAAGAAGGATCTCTGTATACCACCTGTATACCATCCATATCTACCAACCTACATCATGTATACTGCGCTTAAACAGCTCATTCGACTCAGCCATTATCACAGGCGCAAATGCAGAAGGTGGCCAAAGCAGAAGATTATCATTTCGATTCCTGGTATTGGATGGCGACGAATTTTGCAAGTTGATATGATGCTATGCCTCGGAACAGGAAGATTTAGTACAGGAAGATTTCAGCAAAGAAGAGGAAGCTTTCAGCCAAGGCGATTTCACAAGCCTATCAGAAAAGCCACAAGACTACAATACGAAAAGCCTGAAGAAACACAAGAAGAAATGCCAAAAGAAGAAGAAATGTGTGAAGAAATACAAGAAGAAATTATTGACACTGACGAAATAATAAACTCTATGCTATGTGATGATTGATGTGTGGTATTGTCAATAAATACTGAAGTTATAAACAGGTTTTAGATAGTTTAAGATGGAGAGAGTTAAGACGCCAAAGTTTCAACACCCGTTTACATGTATTGTAGCGGCTCCTACTAAGGCAGGCAAGACTACATTTGTATCCCGACTGGTAGAACATGCATCAGAGATGATATCAGAACCGCCAGATAAGATCATATGGTGCTACACTGAGTGGCAAGACGCATATGAAAACTTACCCCGAGTTGAGTTTGTCCAAGGATTGCCTGAGCTAGACACGTTGAAAACAAAGGATACTAAATTATTGATCCTAGATGACCTAATGAGCGAGATTAAGCGACAACCTAACCTAGTCCAGTTATTTACCCGAGGATGCCATCATTGGTCCTGTAGTGTTATAAACATTACCCAGGACATCTTCTACGATAGACAGCGCACAAACAGGATAAACAGTCAGTACATTGTCCTAATGAAAAATCCAGCAGATAAGCTAACTCCAATGAACCTAGCAAGGCAAATGTATCCTGGTAGAGTGAAGGGTTTTATGGAAGCGTTTGATCATGCCACCAGCAGACCACACGGATATTTACTGATTGACCTAGATCAGAACACACCAGAAAAGATCCGTCTACGAGGTCATATTTTCCCCGATGATCCATATACTGATGTCTATTCCATAAAAACTCAACCTGAACAAAACAGTTAGCCATGGATCGTTTTGAAAGAAATATCGATACATTGCGACTACTGTGCAAGTGTAAAAGCCGTAAACAGAGAGACGCTATTGTCTTGCACGGGAGTCCTGATCTTATAAAGAGTATTTGCGATTGTGCAGAAAACGTACTTTCCGGAAACGTTGCAATATCCAAAAAGGATAAAGATAAATTGGCACGCTATAAGCACGCCCTAAGAACACTACGGAAGAAACGCATCAGTCTTAAGAAAAAGAAGAAGCTCATAGTACAACACGGTGGATTTTTACCAGCTCTTCTCGGACCTATTATTGGAGTAGTGAGTGGACTGCTTGGGAATCTCATAAGATAATAAAAACTGACACTGATAAACTAGACAGCAACGATGGAATACTCAATACTAGTTAAGCCAGACTACTTTGACGAACATACAAGGGTGTTGGAGAAGGAAGCCAGCAATGTCCTTCAGTCGAAGCTACCGTCAGATATCAAGAGTAAACTGTTTAAGCAGGCAGACTACAGGCGTCGAATACTGCGAGACAAGCCTCTGGAGTTGTCATTGAAGTCACCTGCAAGGCCAGATATAGTATCGACCTTGCCTCCAACATTACAACAGAAAGGTCGCCAGCTAATTGAACATATCATGAACATACCTGGACTTAAGGTTAACAGCAGAGGAGAAATAGAGTATCATGGTCAACCAATTGTAGGCTCGAGAATATACGACCTCATTCACGACTTCATTCGCAACAGACCCAGTCAACCACCCGCTATTGGATGGCAAACACTAGCAAAAGCATTAAGGGACAGTAATGTGCCCCGAGAACTGGTCGGAAATCAACAACGTTGGCAGTACATAAGTACACAAACAGGTCAAGGAATCAGGACAGCCCTCAAGAGGTTAAAATGGAGACGACACTAGAGAACAATGCTAATGCTAATATTAGTACTGGTAATGACAATAGGAATAATACAACTTTGGAAAAGATTTACTATAATCCTCAAAGTCCTGCAGCATTCGGTGGGATTGATCGCGTGTACCAGGAGGCAAAACGACACGGAATCTCGAGGTCCAAAGTCACTGATTGGTTGGCGAAACAGTACACTTACAGCATCCACAAACCAGTTAGACACAGATTCCCAACGCGGAGGTATCAAGTGGCAGGTATCGATGACCTATGGCAAATAGACCTGGCAGATATGGTATCAATAGCAGAGAAAAATGACGGCTACAAGTACCTATTCAACTGTATTGACGTCTTCTCCAAGTATGCATGGGTGATCCCAGTTAAAAGCAAGGGTGGTCAAGAGATGACTAGAGCTTTTCGTAAGATACTGAATGATGGTAGACGACCTCAGCACTTACAGTCAGACAGAGGTAAAGAGTTTCTCAACAAAGATTTCCAGTCACTCCTCAAGGCGAACCACATCAACTTCTATACGTGCAATAATCCAGTGATCAAGTGTAGTCTGGTTGAACGATTCAATCGCACTATTAAGACAAAGATATGGAAATACTTTACCAAGACCAGATCGTACAGGTACATTGACGACCTCCCTCAACTAGTCGAAGGCTACAACAATGCTCGCCACAGGAGTATTCGTATGACACCAGTGGAAGCGTCAAGGCCTGAAAATATGGAGACAGTCAGAACAGCACTACAGCAAGCAAATCCTACACCAACTAAATTGCGGGTCGGAGATATGGTCCGAATCAGTAAGACGAAAGGTCTGTTTGAAAAGGGGTATTTGCCTAACTGGTCAGAAGAATTGTTCCGCATTCGAAAAGTTAGCAATGGTATGTACCTCCTGGAAGACTATGGTGGCGAAGAGGTGATCGGTGGTTTCTATGAACCTGAGGTACAAAAGGTTGATGAACCAGACACATATTGGGTAGAAAAGGTAATAAAAACAAGACATCGAAAGGGTCGTAAAGAGTATTTTGTCAAGTGGCTTGGATACCCTGACAAGTTCAACAGTTGGATAACTGAAGGCAATGGATTTCTACCTGTACCTACCCAGTAATACTGGTGACTATGCAACGAACAAACTTCATAATTTCAGAGTGAAACTACCTCATCGCGTTGACCTCGAAGGTGAATGGGAGGTGGCACTTGTAGAACTTGGATATCCTGTTACCTGGTTCAATGTAGGAAATGAACAGGATGCAAAGATTAGGGTGAGAGTCGGAAAGAAAACATTCAAGGGTCATATACCTCTAAACAACTATGAATCTGTCCATCAGTTGTGCGATGCCATTAACTATACCCTTGAACTGACCAAGAAAATAAATTGTGAATTGGCATATGATGAATTGCATCGACGAGTTGGCCTTAAACCTACCACTCTGGATGAAGAACCTGACTTTAAAGCACTCCATTTCAGTCCACAATTAAAATACATGCTGGGTTTTGCAGATACAAAGGTTGTACCGAAACAGAAGACTGAATCGCCACCCAGGTATGCCGTAGCCAAAGGAGCTCCTGATCTAAAGGGTGGTCTCTATTCCCTATTCATCTACTGTGATGTAGTTGCACCACAAATGATCGGAAACACTATAGCAACAATCATTCGTGTTGTCAGCATTGAAGGACGCCACAATGATACTATTGATCGGATATTCAATAATCCTCACTATATACCGGTGCTAAGAAAAGAGTTTGACAGCATTGAAATACATATAAAGGACGATCACGGAAAGGCGGTAGAGTTTGAATACGGAAAGGTCTTTGCAAAACTACATTTCCGCAAACGACGATGATTCTATACCTTACAGGGAGCAGTGGTGAGTTTGAGACTCAATTGGCTCATCCACTACATTTACATGGCAGGTGGTCAGTTGCAATGATTGACTTTATTTATCCTCACACGTGGAAAGCCATTAATTCTAGTGCAGACACATTCATTATTGTTCTGTTTGATGACAAGTTACGAAAGGTGGCCAATATACCCAGGCGAAGATACTTTAACCTTCATGACATGATGAATACCGTGAACCTCACCATTCAGTCTATGCTCAATGAACGTCAGGAATCACCTCCTATACGTTTCGTCTACGATCAAGAAAAGGATAGGGTTTACCTGGATTTATACGAGAACCAGGAACACTATGAAAGACCTAACTTTGGGTTTGTTCAGTTTGCTCCAGCCATAGTGAGGATGCTAGGATTTGACTACCAAAAGTTTGATATCAACGCAGCAGTTGATCGCACCAGTGATTGGGAAACGGATGCTCCTGTAACATTGACTAAAAAGTTCTATGCAAAGCACCCACCAGACCTTAACTTTCATTATCTCGAAGTACACTGTGATTTAGTGACTGAACAACTGAAGGGTTCAACTACCGCTAATCTACTAGGGATAGTAAAGGCAGGTGATGAGTACGGAGATACGATACAGCACTCGTTTCAGCCTCACTATGTCCCAGTGAACAAACATCTAGTCAACACTATTAAAGTCCATATAAACAATCACATTGGTAGGAGAGTTCATTTTGATTATGGTAGTATAGTTATAAAGCTTCACTTCAAGAAAGACAATGAGGACGAGATATCATCCAGAAACCGTTGAAGACTGGCACCTACACCTAGTTCAGACAGGTTCTGGTTTCTATGCCGGTCAACGGTATCAGAGAGGAGACGGATTAGGCAGTCTTCTGAGAGGTATTGGAAGGTTTATTTGGCCAGTAGTACGTCGTGTAGGTCTGGAGGCAGGTAGACAGGCTTTTCAGACAGCAGGAGACGTAGCCAGGGATTACCTAAACAGAGGAGAGGATCCAAAAGAGTCACTGAAACGGCATGGTAAGGCAGCCATCGGACGTCTACTTGAGAACAGTGGGAAGGCAATACAGCAAGGTGAAGGTATTGGATCCAGACCATATAGACGACGAGTTAAGAGACTAAAGCGAGACATCTACAGCCCATAAAAACCCACCACCGTATGTAATCATGATAATATGCTAACAATCACTTCAATGGCTAAACAGGTTGATGAAAAGTCTATGCCGGGCTTTAAGTCCGAAATGGATCTCTTCTCACTACCTCCTACTCAGGTTAGTGTGGAGAGTGGTTACATGGCAGAAATATATCCCTTAAATCCTGTAACTAGTAATGGACCATACCTATTCCTCGTACCAAAGGATTCCTACATGCTTGACTTGAACCGGAACTACCTATACCTAAAGTTAAGGATTACTGATAGTGATGGGAAGGCAGTAGCAAAGGCAGCCGATGGTAGCATTTCAGTAGCACCCATCAATTTGCTAGCAAAGACATTCATTAGGCGACTAGTGGTCAAACTGTCCGATAAGGAAATTTACAATAGTGGAGACCTTTATCACTATGGAGCGTATCTAGAGACTATTGCCAACTTTGGAAAAGAAGCAAAAACATCTCACCTACAGAGCAATCTATTTGCAAAGGACAGTGATTTCAATGATATCTCCACTACTGCAGCTAAGCATAGAGGGATTCCATTCACTGATGGTCGATATGTAGTGGTGGCAGGACCTTTGCATTGTGATCTGTTCAAACAAGATCGATACCTTCTGAGTGAGTGTCAGTTGAGCCTGGAATTACACCGCAACAGTGACGACATACTACTTCAGTCAGCAACCAGTGGTTATAAGATTGTTGTAGACGATATCCGATGGTGTGTATGGAAAGTAAAGCCTCAAGACTCTCTTACCATGGCAATTGAGGGTGTACTAAGAGATCACGAGACAGCAAAGTATCCTATCAGAAGGACTAAACTGGTCACTAGGCATATCGCACCTGGAGTACAAACAGTAGTGGAAAACTCAATATTCACTGGTCAACTCCCTAGAAGGGTCCTAGTGGCAATGGTCAAGTCAGAGGCATTCAATGGTAGTCAGAAACACAACCCGCTCGAGTTCCAACACTGTAATATCAATGAGATTGCCCTCAAGTATGGTGACGAGTTTGTACCAAAACAACCAATGAAGATGGCTTGGGACAAGTTCCAGTACACGATGCCTTTCATATACCTCTACGAAGGCAACGATATGGCAGGATCAACTAAGGGTGCAGATATTTCCTACGAAGATTTTGGTAAAGGATACACTATATTTGCCTTTGACCTAACTCCCGACAACGTAGATACAGGGGCTATGCAACTCATCCGGGAAGGAGACGTATCACTAAGGATGCAGCTAGAGAAGGCCCTCCCTTCAGCAACTTATCCTCAAGGTGTCGAAATCATTATATACGGCGAATTTGATAATCTCATATCAATAGACTACAATCGGACACCATTCTTTGACTATGCACTATGAACACCCAGGAAATCTACCAGACTCTAATAAAGGATTGTCGAATTCCCCTCCTTGGAGTATTTGCGTGTGATGAACTACCGCCATACCACCATGGATGTCTTGTTGCTAACACTGATGAAGCCAATCTGCCTGGAGAACATTGGGTTGCAATGTGGTTAGAGGATAATGGAGTGGAATATTTTGACAGCTACGGATTACCACCTTTACTATTCACTGACTTCATTGGCAATAGGCAGTTACAGTATAATGGCATTCAGCTACAAGACTTCACTACTGATGTTTGTGGAGAGTACTGTATCTACTTCCTTCATCACCGAGCTAGAGGCAGATCATTGGAATCCATTGTCAACTATCTCAGGAAACGCAGTGACACTAATGATAACATTGTCAAGAACTATGTTGATAGACTACGAGTAAGACTATCTCCAACTCCAAAATGTCAGAAATCCCATAAAAAGTACCAACAATAAGTTATTGAATAAAAAGATAGACAACATGTTCCAACTAGTGACCCTTTTTACCGTAGTGTCTTCAATTAACATTACGGAGACAGAGTACGGTATTGAACTATCTCACAACAATGTTACTACTCTATTGGCCAGTGATAGTCTTTACCATCGCTTGGCAGATTGCAGTCTACATCTATGTAGAGAAACTGAGCTCAGCCATCGATCTAATGCCTGTCCCTATGTTGAATGGGACCAATGTTGGGAGTACTGTTACGACACTGACAGACGTCTACAGTCCATTCATGACAAGATGACCGACTTCAAAATAGACAACACCAGTGACCTCAGCTATTTACGTGGTGCACTCAGGGAATATTATCAGTAAACTAATGTTGTATAATGTATGTTCAATACATTTCGTATGTATCAATGTTTGGATGATGAACGTTTATTAAAGTCAGTGTTTTGCAAAATCTAAATTTATAAAAGCAGCCTTTTGTAATATCGCCATTTTAAAATGTCAGCTTTTTCTCTAATGTTAGCATTTTACAATGTCAAACGTTTGTAATATTCGCTTATTGTCAGCTTGCTTTGCATGTAGTTCTAACTTGAAGTACAGCTAACTTCATGGTAAATCTAAGCTAATTGTGTTTCGTGAAATTCAAATCTATATTGCATTTCCTTATTTCGACTAACTTGACCTAACCTTGCCTATTGTTTCACGAAGAACTAACTCCTTTACGATTTATTTACATGTATTATTTACATACAATAACTGTCATTTGCACACATATATGTACATCAACCAATGGGATAATATAGCATACAATACACAGTTACTAACATATTTGTTACGCTGTCAACAACATATTTCGAATTAGGGCGTTGTTGTTGTGCCCACTCAAGTACATCCATGCCTTCAATGTCATCAATGAGTTTAGTCAAGTCTTTTCTGTTGCCAATTAGTCTAGGCATCTCGAACAGGTTGGTGTTGTTGCTGGCATAGTAGTATATCTGTTCGTCGGTTGTTTTGTCTCTGAGGATGAATCCGAATGATATGTTCCATTTCCCTTTGTACTCCTGATTAAGGAATACTCTCTTTAGGTTGTCTCCAATCGCATCTAGTCCTTCCAAGCGGAAGTTGTAAGTTCGCATGAATTTCTTCGTCATGTGGTGATGGGTACGAATTCTTGCCCAATTCCTGGCGTAGATGTCATCCTGAACGGGTGGTTCAACTGGATCTTCAGGAAGTGACCCTTCTGACATTTCTTCTGCCGGTGGTGTTTGAGTCGGTGGCTGTTCCGGTGGTTGTTGTGGATGTCGTTGTTGTTTCGATGCTGGCTGTGGTTCACAGGTGTGTTCCGTGAGGTAGGCTTTTCTGAGGAAGGTTCTCCCACATTGATCGCATCGATGAGTGTTTGACTCGCCATGTTGTTCTTTCATGTGTCTGTTCAAGTTTTTCAACAGCGAGAATGTCTGATAACATTCGGAGCACATGCGGTCATTCTTCCTGGGGAACAAGGTACGGTACTCCATTCGATGTTTCTTCCGTAGGTGTCTCTGCAGGTTGTGTAGCAGTGTGAATCGTTGCGGGCACAGAGGGCACACAGGCTGCTGAGTTTCTGAAATAAAATTGGTAGTCACAGAATTTCTATCATTTATCTAAATACATTACATTCAATTCTGTCAATACATTCAAAGCACTTTTGCATTTAAAGAGACTTACCGCTTGCACCTTCTGCTGACATCTTGACTGGATCTCTGGTATATTTCACAACTTCAGGTAATATTTCACAACTTCACTTCAGGCCAACAAATTGATAGATCAATCAACTTTGCTGCATAAACAGTATAGGTTTCATAAACGTTAACACCTCCCAAAGTTGTGAACATTAAATGAACATAGGAGATTCAATGCTGAACGTCCATGTTACGAACGTATTGGTTGACCTTTTCTTCGAAGAATTTTCATCATCTGAGCCAAAACAAGAGATTTCACATAATATTCAGATTATCACGGGATGCAAATGGTCACTCAAAAATTAGGATTCAACATAACTTCCAAAAGTTGGGATCAAAACAGCTCCCAAAAGTTGGGATCAAAATGGCTCCCAAAAGTTGGGATCAAAATAGCTCCCAAAAGTTGGGATCAAAACAGCTCCCAAAAGTTGGGATCAAAATAGCTCCCAAAAAGTTGGGATCAAAATGGCTCCCAAAAGTTGGGAGCAAAATAGCTCCCTAAAGTTGGGATCAAAACGGCTCCCAAAAGTTGGAAGTACTCAAACACAAATTCCCGTCAGCTCCCAAAAGTTGGGATCAAAACGGCTCCCAAAAGTTTGGATCAAAATGGCTCCCAAAAGTTGGGATCAAAATGGCTCCCAAAAGTTGGGATCAAAAGTGTCTCCCTAACAATTCTACAGGTTGATGATCTCAGAGCTAATTAGTCAGTTCCCAAAAACACAGTCATTACATCACCCAACATCAGCTTAATCACTTGGAGAAAAATGGCTCCCAAAAGTTGGGATCAAAACAGCTCCCAAAAGTTAGGATCAAAATGACTCCCAAAAGATGGGATTAAAATGACTCCCAAACAGGTCCCAATTGTGCTGACTATTACTACTTATATACTTTTTTGAATGAGCTCCGATGAGACCAAAAAGTAGCCGGATTGTGCCGGATTTTCATGGAATCAAGTTGACAATATATATTTCTTTCTTTTATAAACCATAAACAGACAATTCCTGATGATAGAGATCATAAGAGAGAAAGAGTAAAAGGCTAATACTAATGAAGAAATGATGGTGCTAACCAAGAAGAGATATATACATCTATATAGCAGTACCGTATCGTGTGCATCAAGTCAAAGTGAGATACAAGAGGGACAGAAGAGTCATATATCATTAGTTGAAGTTATCATCCGTTGTATGTTAAATTTAGTAAAGGGTTGGGGAGGGGGGGTTTTGGTCTTTTTTTTTTTTGAAATGGGCTTCCCCCCCCCCCGTAGGGAGGGGGACGGGGGGCGGGACGTCCGAAAAGTGGGGAGGGGCGAGCCAAAGGTAAAATATACCGAAATTCTTAGCGAAAAATTAGCATTTTTAAGGCAAAAACGCAAAAAATCGCTGTTTTTTTTTTTAATCTTTTCCAAAATTGGCTCCCAAAAATAGGGAAGAAAATTTTTTAAAAATTGAACTTAAAAATCTTATTTTTTGACACTTTTTGGGGACACCCGAAAATGGGGGGTTGTTGAAAAAGGGTGGGGGGGGGAGAAGGTGGGGCTCCGAAAAGTGAGGGGGGAACCGAAAAGTGGGGGGCCCCCACTAAAAAAATGCCAGCCATTTCAAAGCTTTTTGTGCCTCCTCTCAGTGTCTCACCTTTGGATAGCATTAAGTTTAAAAGTTTGGAATCAGGATTCTATACTGTGTCCGGTGGACATACGAATGAACAGCCGGATGAGAAGTGTCTCGTGTTTGTTGTCCCGATCATTAATTTGTGTTGCAGACAGGTTAGGTAGGTAGGTACGTAGGTTTAGATTGATGTTTAGGCACTGTAGCACACGTATATATATACTGACTTATAGCTTTTTAAAGTTGAAGACGGAATAATTGTAGATGTAGGTGTCAATTTTGCGGAATTTCAGTGACGTGTCTTTCCTGTGTTGTAGGGTCTGTATAGGTGAGGGGGGTGACGTCATTCTTGCTGGAGATGTATATATATATATATATATAGTAGAGGCCTGCATTACGGGCCGGGCCGAGCGGGCTGACGGCCAAACTTCACGGGCCGGGCCGGGCCGCGGGCCGAAGCTCACGGGCCGGGCCGGGCCACGGGCCGAGTTTCCAGCCTGCTCCCATTATCTTTTTGAATTTTTACTAAAGAAGAATAACTCAAATGTTTAGCTTGACAGATTTTTGTGTTTCTTAATTAAGTTTCGTACACATTAACATTGCTTTTCAGCAATAAGTTTCAGCATTTTCATTTCATAAATGTTACTGTGTATTTTATCTAAATCAAATAGTCGATTAAATTGTTAAGTATATAAATGCTTTATCTCTTTATATTCGGTATGCTTATGCTCATTTCTTAATTCGTGAAAAGGTGCTAAAAAATTATCATTTCAGATGTTGTCCAGCACAACTCTGTGGTTCAAAGCATTCGAAACAAGCACTTAAAACTGTTAAAATTCGGAAAAAGCAATTTAAACTGTTAATTGCAAAATTTGGTACTAAAAATTAATATCAAATTTCAATTCATTGACGCAATTTTCGCAATTTCAACATAGAAACTTCAAACCGAATTTCAATACGAAATTCGGAATTTTTAAAATTTTACACTTTCTGAGAAAAATGAAAAATTTCGCGGGCCGGGCCGGGCGGGCCGAAAACTTTGACGGGCCGGGCCGAGCGGGCCGAAACCTTTGACGGGTCGGGCCGGGCCGGACCGCAAAATTTTGGTCCGTGCAGGTCTCTAATATATAGATCAATTCATCAATGCACACTACATCATTGATGATTCTATTTATATAACTCTGAATTTTGAAATTACTTACTTAGACTAAAATTGTAGTTTTATATACACAAAATAATATCATGATATAAAAAGCCATTGTTCATAAAAACTAAAATATCAGTCATAAAATAAAGTTTGTCAAATTATCAATTATATATATAAATATAAATCATGAAATTGTTAAATTTTTGAAAAATAAGAGGAACTCTTATAGGGGGCAGGAAAATTATTTTTTAAAAATATGCCATTTTTAAAAAATAAAATGATATTATTTTTGTATTTGTGTATTTACCAATGATGTAGTGTGCGTCTACGGAAGTAGGTGCCTCTTAGATTCAGCGAAAGTCCAAGGAAGATGTCTCCCTTAATTCTAAAGTCTGACCAAAAAATGTAGAAAGCGAAATTGTTTGCTTTATATCTCGTAAACGCTTCAAGATAACTGCCATAAATTATATATTTTCTGAACCGGAATGATGAGATCTTTCTTTTCGTGAAAAAAGTTTTTTGAAATTTCCCGTGCGATTTCAAAGGGTGCCGCTTTTATATGTCCAAAAGGATTGGTAAATGCTACAACCACGATTTTTTCAGGAAAATTTTCCCCTTGTCCGAATGTCCTACACACCAAATTTCAGCTTTTTTGGTTGAAAATTGCGTGAGTTATTCCATTTTTTAGATTTTCAAAATCCTTTGATCTTTGCCGCTTTTTCGACTTTGACTGGTTGTTACTCGCCACTCGCTCAACGAAAAAAATTTTTTGATTGGATTTTCAGGACCGCCTGGGTGTCCGCTTTCATCTGATATACGTGGTATTTCAAAATTTGAAAATCGATTTTTTCGAAAAATACCACTTTTTGACCCAAAATTTCAGCAAAGCGAATCCGCCAAAAGTGAATAAAAATAACATAATCATAAAGTTCATTATGAGCTGAATCCAACGATATAAAGTTTTCGTGGCTACGACTTATATTGCGCCAGCAATGAATTTTTAAACATTTCCCTTATTTCAAGCTGGTTTTGCTAGTTTACGCTGTCAAAACTTTTCGGCCCGGCCCGGCCCGCAAACTAACAAAATTCGGCCCGGCCCGGCCCGCCAAAAGAAAATTTCGAAAATATAACTAACAATATTATTTCAAAGGCTTTAGTGAATGCTGGAAACGCTAAATTATGCTACGAAATCTTAAATTTTGCTGTAAAACAACCTGAATGAGCAAATGTAATGCTAATTTTAGTGATTTGACAACATTTCTTAGAGTCGAACCGGCCCGTTTCGACCCGTTCCGGCCCGCTGTTGAAAAATTTCTCGGCCCGGCCCGGCCCGGCCCGCTAACCAATGGATGTCGGCCCGGCCCCGCCCGGCCCGCGGGCCGGGCCGGGGCGGGCCGGGCCGGGCCGACGGGCCGAAATGCTCATCTCTAGTGTCTTGTTTCATGGAATCCAGGATGACAGCATTGCAAAATACGTACGTATATATGTGAAAATTATATATGTGAAAATGAGCAAAAGTGCAGAAAGTTTTGTAAAAATGTGACCTTCATTAAAAGTTGATGGAGAACAGTATGACATATCAATTTGATCTTATCACTCATAACAGCATTTCGGCTCTTTTATCAAAATGAAAGATTTTATGTGTACATGACTCTGTAGTATAAAATGTAAATTAATGCATATATATATATATATATATCAATTGTATGGCTGTGACTTTGATATATAAGACAGCTTCAATTGCCTTGTGCATAGCTTAACTAGCCAGAAAATGGCGGATATGAAATTTATTCTCCAAAGACTTGATTACTTAATGAAGTTGAAACAGGTCATATATATATACGTACGTACATACGTACATAGGCATGGCCGCACCCCCCTTTTTGTTCAACCCATTTGAATTATTGGGGGAGAAGGCAAAAATTGGCAAAAAAATATGAAAATTTTTCGCGCTTGCGGCGCTTTTCTATCTCAATTTTTTGTCACCTGCGGCGCTTTTCTATCTCAATTTTTAAAATTTTCGCGCCGGTCGCGCTTTTCTAGCTCACGTTTTTTTAAATAGTTGCTCCTGCAGAGCTTTATATTCAAATGTTTTCAAAAAATTTCTCAACTTTTATTAAAATCTTTTTTAAAGGTTTCCATGACGGATTTTTTCATAATTTCAAAAATTTTTCAACTTCTGGGGGGCTCCGCCCCCCAGCCCCCCCCCCCTCGAGTGGGCTACTGACAAACTCCAAATTTCAGCACCTGTGCTGCAGCAACACGGTACTGTTTTCTAAATTCTTGCCGCCACCCTTCCCCCCCCCCGTAATCGAGTTAGTGAAAAATTTTTGTCGGCTTGACCCCCCCCTTTCAAAATCCTGGGTGCGTCCCTGTATATAGGCTGTGTATCTTTCCATATTCACATGTGGCCGGCCAAGCCCTGTGGATTTACTCGGGCGCCCCCCCCCCAATTTTTGGGTCTCTCCCACTCGACCCCTTCCCTCCCCATTCGTTATCCCCCTACCTTTTTGAGCTTTTCCACCATATGGTGCCTAGAAATTGCCAAATTTTTAGGATGTTTGGCCACAAATTTCGAAAATATTCCGGGCTCCGCCAGAACTTTTTAGTCTGAAATCGTCTATTTTGGTACTAAAACTTGTTTTTTGGGTGCACAGCAGAGTTGTTTCGAAATTAAAAGTTTAGCCTAGGCTTAGCCTTTTTGTCGTTAGGAAATGAATTGTGTATCCCCATGTATGTAGGTATAGGTTAGGTAACAAGTCAGAATGATTGACAGGTCAGGCTATTTGATCTGGTTTTCATGGTGGTATGCTGAACTTATATATATATGTATATATACTCTATAGCCTCTGGATATGCTTAACCAGTAGCTAGCTATTCCAATAATAGTTTGCAAACCTAGGTTGTATTTATATACTTGCATTGTGTCTACTAATAGAAACATCGGAATACTATAGGCTGATGAAAAAGAAATTTGTGTGAAGGTATAATTGAAAATATTTTATGTTTTAAAGTTTGTGTCAAAGGACATCTTGCACTGTGCATATATATAATATATAATATCTCATATATAATATATATGAGATATATATAATATCAAGAGTACATAATAAAGAGTATGAAACTCTTACACTAGCATGTACAAATCATGCTAGGTATGCTCGGTTCATTAACTCGGGACCCCCCCCGTAACTTCCGGGGGGGGTCCCACTTTGCACTAATTACACGCTTTCATATAAGCGTGTGTCTGTTCGCTGATTGGCCCACTAGCCTAAGACTTACTGTAGGTAATTTATTAGGTAGTTTAATTAATTAATTATAACTTTAATTAGGTTAGTACAATCAAAAAACTAATTCGACAACTTTATAGCATTTTTTCTGCTCTTTCCAATGATATAAAAATTGTTGCATAACACAATAATTTGCAGGAATGTAATGTGCAACAATTTTTATATCATTGGAAAGAGCAGAAAAAATGCTATAAAGTTGTCGAATTAGTTTTTTGATTGTACTAACCTAATTAAAGTTATAATTAATTAATTAAACTACCTAATAAATTACCTACAGTAAGTCTTAGGCTAGTGGGCCAATCAGCGAGCAGACACACGCTTATATGAAAGCGTTTAATTAGTGCAAAGTGGGACCCCCCCCGGAAGTTACGGGGGGGGGTCCCGAGTTAATGAACCGAGCATACCTAGCATAATTTGTACATGCTAGTGTAAGAGTTTCATACTCTTATATTATGTACTCTTGATAATATATATATATATATATATATATATATATATATATATATATATATATAATATCAAATAAGTATTTGCAACGAAAAATGAAGAAAACTTGGGCTGTCAAGGATCTCAGTGAAGTACGTATTAATGCAAAGCATTAATCTTAAAAAGTTTATGAAATATTTTACCGTATACCCATTGGCTTTCTCCAGTGGCTTTTTACAGTGCTCATTTGCATAAAATTAGCCAAAACTCGGCGGTTCGATCCTCGCCCTGGACAACCTTTTCTTCCCATCTTTCAATCCTGAGTTCAACCTTTCACATATATAAGTATACGTATTACGTATGTTAACCATAGCCTATATATAGCAATGTAATTTGTTGTAGAATAGTCAAGAAAATGAAGTAAACGCTGGCCAGCAGGCGGATCCACGAAGGATACAAATCATTAATCATAAAGAAATAAATCTTTTTGTTGTAGAATAGTGGCAGCCGACAGTGCGTTCTGGACAGTCAGTATTGCGGCTGGTTTCCGGGCAATGACATCTTTGTGAACCTGTTGCATCGAATTGACAGAATTTTGTGTGTCAGCAATGTTCCCGGTCTCTCGCGTTCTGTGGAGTAGGTTTCAGACATTGGATTTTAAAATGCGTAAATTTTATGGATTGGTCGGTTGCCTACATGTGTTTGTGAGAGTACGTAAAATGCACGTCTCGGTTAGATAACGTTGTACTGTCATATATCGATAGATTTGTTTGAAATTTATTTAATTAAATGTCTTGATTTTTTATTTCATGATAAAATGTTTGTCTGTTTTTTCGGTTTTTCCAGGGATGGTACAGAGCGTTCATTTCCAGATCTGTTGCGGCTGAATGCGCGAGTTCTGGGCACTCCAGCTCAGACGCCTACTGATGTAGGTTGAAAATTCCAAAATTAGATAATATGTACGATGTTGGGTTTATAAAAATGGTTTTAAAAAAATTTGAATGAAGGAAATAAAGAAAGAATAAGTTGCAGACCACGTAGGTACGAACAATGTTAGAAATGAATTTCAAAAAGTTTATTGGATGCAACTTTTTGATATATATACTCTATATATTTTCAATGAAGATATTAATAGCTTGAGGATAGTTGCTTTTTAAAATAAATTTGAACATGTTGGTACATAATCTTTTAACTCGTGTAGCGACAATAACTGATTTGATTGATTGCATCAAGAAAATGAAGTAAACGCGGGCCAGCAGGCGGATCTACGAAGGATACAAGGCATTAATCATAGAGAAATAATGAAAAACGCCTGTTCTGCAGTCACTAAGGCCGTAGCCTTAGTCCGAACAGGAGAGAGCCAATGGGCACGGTGAGCGCTCTTACCCAGGGAGAACTATTTTCTTAGACTAGCTCTCCCTGGATAAGAGCGCTCACCGCGCCCATTGGCTCTCTCCTGTTTCGGACTAAGGCATTGCCTTAGTGGCTGCAGGGCAGGCGTTTTTCATTATTTCTTTATGATTTTATTGATTGATTATTTGTAGGGGACTATTGCCGTGATACCGCGTCGTCGTAGCACGGACATACCCTACATTGATACAGAGCATAATGCGGAAGCCGACATAGACTACTACTATGCTCGTACGTAATAATATTACCCACCTTTTAAAGGGTTTCGTTTTGTGTAATAATATTTTAGATTCGTATTAAGCCATTGTTTCGCTGAGGGGGACTACCTTGTTTATTTCTACATATATATAGTTGTTTATTGTTCAAAAATTTCAAATTTGTGGATGCTGTAACACTTTCAAAGCTTTTATTCTAATCGCTGAATAAATAAAACGCTACATTTTTAATTTTTCACATTTCCTTCTCCAAAAATAGCCAAATATTCAAAAATGTTTCTTAAAAATGATTATTTTTAGCCTAATCCAGGGATCTTTGAACGCCTTATTTTTGCGTTTTGGTTTTGATAGCAGCCCAGAAACAAAGCGCGGTTGCTTTTGCTTGATTTAGTTGGGTCAGAATGTAGACCAAAACAGTTCCAAACAACAATCAAAGATTAAGCTGGTCAGAGTATATTTTTAAATATTAATGTTATTACTACATATATATTAGTTTTTTTGGTTGGCTTGTTGCTTGTTTCAGGTGTTCTCGGCTGTCTGCCGTCCTCTGTTCTGCGTAAATGTTTGCCAGGCACTCCCATTCGCCCGGCGCTCACGATGGGCAGTGAGATTGCCCGACTTGCGGCAGAGTCGCCAGCCTGTGTGCCCCGGGTCACGGAACCCTCTGACTCGGTCATGGATTTGGGGGGCTCTGCCGGCCCGCCTGCCCCTGACGGAGCCCCTGAGGACAACTCGGAATCGGCGGTGGTTTCCGTGTCGGCCATTGAAATTACGGAATTTGATACTCAGCCTCCGTCGTTGTCTTCGTCTGCTGCTGCGGAGATCTCTTCCGAATTTTCGGTGACGGATTCTGAGTCGAGTATGTCGTGTCGGGTTTGTATTCTCCTGAGAAAGGGGGTTGGTTTATTTTCGAATTAAGGGTAGGGTTGGGGGTGCTACACGAGTGTAGCTGAACGTTTGATGTTGGAAATGCTAGCTAGTCTCTATTTGCCAATTAATAATTGTACAATGTTGGGTGCAAAATAGTTTAATGTTTGAAAGAATACCACCTAGTGTCGCATTCCGAAGACCTTACAGGCATGCAAAACAGCAATCCTTAATTGCAGTTATATTTACAGATTGTTGTTCTGTGTGATAAGATTAAATGTGCAAAACTTTCTTTCGCCTTGCTATGTTGGCTTACTATGACCGAAAAGTAGCTCTCTCTCATCGAAGATGTCATAACAAGCCTTTCGTAGACCATCCTTAACAATTTCACCTTTGTTATGCCCACTCCCCCCCCCCCTTGGTACATCAGGTTCGAGTAAAACCGGGTGTGTTGCCCTTGCTTTCAATATTTTAACTCTGACTTATTGTTGTTGTTGACTATTTGCCTTTACCACCCGTCTAACCGGTCAGTGACGTTTTTTGCAGCCAGTTCTCGTCGTGCTCAACAGCACCGACACAGTGTCAGCAGTGCTACGCCGGCGAGTGTCTCCGTTGCCGCCACAAATTGCAGTTCGACGTCTTCGCGAACCCTCCTGACGCGCGGCTGGTCTTTGGACGCTTCTGCCGCCGGTAGTATCTTACCTTTCCCGACGCCTACTACTGCTACTACTGCTACTGCTACTAAAACTGGTGGTGGTGTTTCTGGAGGTCAACTGGTTCCCTTTGATCATGGTGAACTGCAGCATCAGATTGTGGAGGAGGCTTCATCGTCTGAAGACTTGAGGTACTTTCTTAATTTCTTACGAATTTTTTGAGGGGCGAGGGGGTGCGAGACAGAGACCCTTTGGGAGCGAGCATGCTTGGAGGGTGGTGACTGAGGTGATATTTAGTTGATGATATTTAAATTAAAATTAATATTAAAATTAAAATTTAAATGAGATTATTTAAAAGCTTGATAATATTTTAGCCACAAATGTTGTTTAATAAGCATACTATGTACAGCCGGCTTTGGCAGAAATATTGCATTTTTAAGGAATATTTTTGTTCAGTTTTACAGGCACTTGCTTCTTCTATAGCATCAATCTGTTTTTGTTGTCTGGCCTGTTTTAGCCCGGACACTACCAGCAACAGCAGTAACCGGGGTCAGGTCCGTCTAGAAGGTCCCCAGCCCCAAGGGCGGCTGCCCCGCCCTGCCGACGGTTTTCAGGCCCTGCCGGAGCCTTCCGTTCATGTGCAGCCAGTGGGCCACAGTCTTCTATCCCTGCTGGTTCAGCTGCACAACCAACTAGCTGGCGCTGTCATCCCCCCGACTCCCAGCTATCGTCCGCCGACCCTTGGCCCGGGTAGTTCCAGTGCCGACCTAACGGCCGGGTCTGGGCCGGGCCGGGAAGCGGAACTACGGCCCCAGTCCGGGCCGGCCCACATACGCCGGCTGTTGGACCGAATCTATTGGGCCAGCGATTCGTGCCGGGCCGAGTTGGACCTCCTGTGTGAGGGCGTCGCGACGCCGACGGAAAGTTGGATGAAACCGGTGGACGAGAGAATGCAACGGTCAGTCCAGTTTTTGTAGGATTATTGCCTTTAATTAGTTACTTACTTAATTATTATTTTTATTTGCATGCATACGATACATTTAAGGCAAGGCATTGACTGTAGGCGAAATTATCTATCGGGTCGGCTCGGCTGACTCCTGGGGCCGATGTTATCAGACTTGGGTTTTCTGAAACCTGGGTTTCGTAGTTTTTGGGGTTAACCCTGAAATTATGGGGTTGGATTACAGAAACCCTATTTTATTGGGGTTAACCCCGAGTTAACCCTGAAATCCGTTTTGGCTGCTCTATAGTTAACCCAAAATTAACCCCAGAAATACTTGTGCTGGTTTGTTTATATTTTTGGAACTTGAAGTGGAGAGGGTCTCCCGAGCAAAACCCACAAAATTACATAGAATAAAACCCGGGTTTCGGACTCAACCCTCCTCATCGAGTAGGGTTGAGATTTGCCATTTTAACTCCAATTTAACCCTAGTTTTTAAGCCCGGGTTATATGATAACATTGGGTCTGAATTCAACCCCAATTTAACCCAAAACCCTGTTATGAAACCCGGGTTTCAGAAACCCAGTTCTGATTCTGACCTAACTTTGATTCCATCGGGTTCGGGTTGATGACCCATTTTTAACTCGGATTTAGCTTGAAACCCGGGTTTCGGCCGTTGATAACATCGGCCCCAGAAGTCTGGCTCCGGTGAGTCAAATCTGCAATGCTGAAGTTTAGATAAATCAGTAATTTTGTATGGCTGTGGGTTTGGTTTTAGAAAACGAGCGGCACGTGAGCGCCAGAAACGCCTGATGGCCCAGTTCACCTCAAAACAGAAGGCGGTTATGCAACATTTCCTGGAAAAAGGTTCATAATTTGTTTCCTACACGTTATGAGAAAGTTTTTTTAGACTTTTTGCGTTTTCTCTCTGATCCGTTTTGTAGTACTGGGTTCGCTGGATTCTGCAAGCTGAGACTTGCATGATCCTTTTTTTATCGTTTTTAAATCCGTTAAGAGGGAGGGGGGGGCTGTGATCTTTCCACCATCTCCGATTTTTCTCATTTTCACATAATATTTGTACTTGCCATAGGCCCTCAAAACAAGACAGTTCGTATTTGAATAACGCGGTGAATTTTACTGTATGTACCATTATCATTATCCACTGTTTTCATCTAATTTTTCGTTTTCAGTTCTGTGTACTGTTTGGTCTGTTGTTTTAGAGAATTTTCTGGGCGAACCGTCATCTGGTGGTGTTAGTGGGCCCGGTAGTTCTGACAGTTGGCTGGCGCCGGGTACCAGTGGCGGCTCCAATACGTCGACCCAATCCCCTGCACTTGGTGGTGGGACTGAAAGTGGTGCTGGTGGGGGGGATTTGGATTCGAGTCGAAGTTCTGTGACCCTTTCCAGCACTGGCTCGAGCAGTGTTGCCAGTAGTCCGGCCTTTAGACAGCGGAGGACCCAACAGTATGAGTGTGTCATTTGTTCCTGTACTGTGGCTCCCTCACTGGAAGAGCCTGTCGGCTTGATTGTCCTATGTCAACCTTCCACGGGTAAATGGAATTTTTCAACATCATCCTGTTTGAAATTTTGATGTGTTTTTCAGAGTTTATAGAGTCTACAAATTGCAATAGTAAAGACCACATTATTCTGCTCTGTCCAGCAGAAAATAGACTAAATTTTTCTTTTTATTAAACTCGATTCAAGCAAATTTACGTTCCTTAAGGGAGGTGCTTGTTTTTGTGCTTTAAAACATTTTTCGGAGCTGTACTGTATGTAGCTGGAAAGTTGCGATTTTTGACAAATTTAGCTAACTTCAGGAAACACGTGACTTTGCTGAAGTCAAGAAGTTAAGCTCAGCTGGCTTACTTTGAATTTCCCGTAAATTCAATTTTTTGTGGAGTATCTCTCTACGCGAAATTCTCCAAATTTAACGAAAATTTCTACCTTTCGCGAACTTCGCAGACAATAGTTTGTTTGGAGCTGTACTGTACGTATATACTGCACGCTGATTTAATTACTGAAAGCTTCCTTTTTTGTCCTTGCTGTGTGATAGAGTTTAATACCTTTTGTTTCAGTGTTGGGCAAATCCCTCCTAGAGGGTTGGGACCCGTGGGATGCCATGCGTGACTCCGAATCTCGTTGCCTTCTGGACTCGCGCGGTGCCAAAGAACGACTCGCCATTGAATACCTGCAGAAGCTTTATGAGCCAGTCAGTACCTAAAATATACACTGGATTTATTTATTGCTTAATTTATTGGTTGTTTTTATAATTTTTTTTACAAGTTTTGTAACTTTTTGTAAAGCGTAGAGCTTAGGGCGAGAGCTGTGGCGATTTATGCGACTTTTTCTGCAGGTTATGTGAAGCTCTTGAAAATCTGTTAAATTTTTTCTCCTTCAGGCGCATACTGTTTATATTTTGATTGCTGAAAGGGAAGCGGGATTTGAAGACTTCAATTATTAAGGATTAAGCTAAAGTATTAAATAAATAGGAATGAAGTGAAAACTGGAAAAAGGTAGAATATATATTTGTTTAATTAATATTAAAACTAGGTTGTTTGTTGTGTTTATCTTTTGTTTTAATTTTGATTACAGGTCTCGAGTACCCAGGCCATTAACATTGGGGCGGAGGGGGGTCTTCGGATAACCACCTGTGGACATTCCATACATACCAGCTGTCACATGTCCTACATGGACGCCTTAAAGGTCTGTTCCATTAGTTTTCATGTGTAATTAATGGACCTACATAATATTTTATTCGGAAGGTAAGGGTCCGGGTGCAGCCCTTTTCCTGCGCAGCCGGTAGAGCCAGGAGTGTCACCTCAAATTACGCGACTGCATCCGTGGAAGGGGGGGGGGCCGGCCGGCCCTTTATAACGTTACTTCGTACACTGACTCTTGTTAGCTTCCCATCGTAGTGGCACTCATTTACCGACCAATTAAGGATGTACAGCTCGATACCGATATGTGCTCCTAGTTCCCAGTTCAAGGGGATTTGTGAAAACCTTTTCTGTGGAAGCGAGGATTTGAACTTTGAACTATCGGATCCTCACTGAATAGGAAAAGATCTAGTATGTATAGTTTTTGTCTTTGCTTTTGTTACCTACGTATATTTGCAGCGTGATCAAACGGTGGCCAATCAGATGCTAAACTATGCCATCGGTGAATTCTACTGCCCCCTGTGTCGCCAGGTGGCCAACGGGGTTCTCCCCATCATTCCCCTCAGTGTGTGGTCATCATCCCTTCCTGGAGCCCCTGGAGTGACCCCCACTGACCGTTCACAACTGTCCACTACCAAAGACCCTCTTGAGGAGGTGACCTCTCTGGCTATGAGCGTGGCCAGCCAGCTTGAACCGGCTACTGTTAGTCCTTTGGTAGGTCTCTCTCGGTACTGAGGTTTTTGAATTTTATTTTCAAATTTGAAAATTGTAAAAAATGTGCAACGAATGTTCCCCCGTTTGGGGGGCGGCGGTCGACAGGTATACCCCCGTCCGTTTGGTGGGGGGGGGGGGGGGGGTCGCCGAAAGGGGTCCCAGTTTGGTGGGGGGTGGGTGAAAGAGGTCCCCGTTTGGGGGGGGGGGGGTCGCTCAAGCAGGCTAAGATTTGCTCATTCTGATTGGCTGTTGGCGACCCCCCCCCAAACGGGGACCACTTTTTGTGACCCCCCCAAACGGGGACTTCTCTCAGCGACCCCCCCCCCGCACGGGGGAACATTCGCGTATTGTGGGCGGAGCACCGTTACGCAATGCAGTGAAGAGAAGCCCTCTAGTGGCTTACTCTTCTTCTTAATAATAGTGCAATTATGCACTCTTGATAATATGCTGCTACTATGCATAGCGTACATAAAAATTTTCTTTCTTCTTGTCGTGCAAAATGTTTCGACAATCACCGGTACTATATACTATATACTGTGTTTTTGAATATAAATAAAGGCAGCGACTTCTGTGTTCAACAGAATCCTGAAAATAAAAATATCGAGATGTGAGAATTGAGATTTACTGGAAATAAATTTTTTAACTTTAGATAATTTTTTATTTCTTTAAGACTAGACTACAGGACCTCTCAATAATTTAACCTAAGAATTTAAAGTAATTTAACAATTTGACCTCTCAGAAAATTTAAATTTAGTTAAAATATGCAAACGTTGGTTGATAGCCATATCGGGAATAAAAGAGGAACTTATTATTTATTATCTTGAAGTTAAATATTTTACGAGAAATTATGTAGGGGCGCGATAGCGCCCCTACATAATATGGGTGTAAAGGCGTCTGCGCGGCCCCTGGAGACCGTGTGGGCCTGGTGCCAGCTAATTAGAGGTCCGGGAGGGGTAAAAAGGTTACCATGGTAAAGTACTCGAGTAGTACTACAAGTATCACCATACTTTTGGTTAAAATTCGGAACTTCGAAATTTTGCACTAGGCGATAGTTACCGTGCGGTTGTTTTTTTTTCTCGGTTAATAACGCGTATTGGAAGTGCATTTTCTAGCGAAGTGTTGGAACGATGTGGGCATTTTGGTCCAATGCTACTATGATATGTTGGTAGACAGTATCCCCCCATGCTACCAAACGAAGGTCATTTTGTCACTCGGCCAACTTTGGCTCTGTGCCAAGGCCCTAAAATCGGACTTTCGCTATTTTGGCACTTCGGTTGAAATCAACTTTTTTTCACAGGCTAGCAGCTAGATCGGTTTGGTTTATTTTATTTGAATATTTGGGACTATGCGCTCAAAGTAACGAGGGGGATTTTTTAATTTCGCTCTGTAGCTTTCAGGAGATGGACCCAAACTTTGCATTTTTTGGCCTGTTTGGGCTAAAAGTTTCTAAGTCCCACTTTTACTAGAAATGGCCTAAAAGTCGCTAAAAATGGCGTTTTTCGGCCCTCTGGTGGTACCCATATATAGTAAATCGGGGTCGCGGAAAACGATGAGCATACTGCCGAGGTCGGTGGATGTGACCCCTGACCCACAGCGCCCACCCACAGTGGGTCCGGTGTGGGTCAAAAATGAAAGTCTTCAAAAGTGGTCATGTTTGGTATCAAATGAAAGCCCTTGGCGAGGCGATCAACTTTTGTCATTATGCCACCCACAAAAAGTGGCCCCACCGACCTGTGAGTGGGTGCCCCACCCACAGTGGGTCCGGTGTGAGTCAAAAATGAAAGTCTTCAAAAGTTGTCAAGTTGGGTATCAAATGAAAGCCCTTGGCGAGGCGATCAACTTTTGCCATTATATCACCCACGAAAAGTGGCCCCACCGACCTGTGGGTGGGTGCCCCACCCACAGTGGGTCCGGTGTGGGTCAAAAATGAAAGTCTTCAAAAGTGGTCAAGTTTGGTATCAAATGAAAGCCCTTGGCGCGGCGATCAACTTTTGTCCTTATACCACCTCCAAAAAGTGGCCCCACCGACCTGTGGGTGGGTGCCCCACCCACAGTGGGTCCGGTGTGGGTCAAAAATGAAAGTCTTCAAAAGTGGTCAAGTTTGGTATCAAATGAAAGCCCTTGGCGAGGCGATCAACTTTTGTCATTATACCACCTCCAAAAAGTGGCCCCACCGACCTGTGGGTGGGTGCCCCGCCCACAGTGGGTCCGGTGTGGGTCAAAAATGAAAGTCTTCAAAAGTGGTCAAGTTTGGTATCAAATGAAAGCCCTTGGCGAGGCGATCAACTTTTGTCATTATACCACCTCCAAAAAGTGGCCCCACCGACCTGTGGGTGGGTGCCCCACCCACAGTGGGTCCGGTGTGGGTCAAAAATGAAAGTCTTCAAAAGCGGTCAAGTTTGGTATCAAATAAAAGCCCTTGGCGAGGCGATCAACTTTTGTCATTATACCACCTCCAAAAAGTGGCCCCACCGACCTGTGGGTGGGTGCCCCACCCACAGTGGGTCCGGTGTGGGTCAAAAATGAAAGTCTTCAAAAGTGGTCAAGTTTGGTATCAAATGAAAGCCCTTGGCGAGGCGATCAGCTTTTGTCTTTATACCACCTCCAAAAAGTGGCCCCACCGACCTGTGGGTGGGTACCCCACCCACAGTGGGTCCGGTGTGGGTCAAAAATGAAAGTCTTCAAAAGTGGTCAAGCTGGGTATCAAATGAAAGCCCTTGGCGAGGCGATCAACTTTTGTCATTATACCACCCATAAAAAGTGGACCCACCGACCTGTGGATGGGTGCCCCACCCACTGTGGGTCCGGTGTCGGTCAAAAATGAAAGTCTTCAAAAGTGGTCATGTTTGGTATCAAATAAAAGCCCTTGGCGAGGCGACTTTTGAGCTTTTGAGGACTTTTGAGGCGACCCATGTCTGCTGGAGATCTGCTGTCTGTGAAGTTTCAGCCCGTTAAAAAGTTGCGCCCCGGACCGGTTATGGCGGCGATGTTTTTTTCCGGTTGTTTTTCCGTTTGATGGTTGTATTGGACATAATGTTCGCCGCTTTCACGTGATCTGCAGCGGTGGGCCAACCTAAAGGGCTATGGGGTCTGGTAGTACCCTCTAAAGAATTTAAGAATCACAACTTTTTTTGCGCCGCAGCTGCGCCACAGCGCCGCAGTGGCGCCGCAAAGTCGGCTCATAGCGAAAAGTGACCATTTTTGTGGTCGTCGCTCAGGTCGAACGTTGCGAGCTGGAGCTGATTTCTTTTTATATTCAGAAATTACATATATTGAACTAACTAACGGTCCAGGTTGCGTTTCTCTGTCGCTTCCCTAGCGACCACAGCGGCCCGTCAAAGATGGCGAAAATTCGAAAAATGAAAAATCGAAATTTCTCGCTATCTATTTAACTTTGAAAGCTCAAATCTTCCATACAATGGTTTTCTGGCACGGAGAATCGATTCCCGCAGTCAGTTTTACCGTCAGACCCACCCGTCTTGCTGTGCTGGTTCCACTTTGCCGTCTGGAGGGTCATGTCGGCAACCGCTTCCTGGAGGTCCATACTAGGCTCTACTTGGCGTCTCAAAACTTTGTCCATAGGGGTTTTCTGGTGCGCCCAGCTCATTTCCGGTATCCGTTTTGCCGTCCGACGCACCTATTTTGCTGGGCTGGTTCCACTTTGCCGTCGGGAGGGTCAAGTCGGAAACCGCTTCCTGGAGGTCCATAGTAGGCTTTACCTGGCCTCTCAAAACTTTGTCCATAGGGGTTTTCTGGTGCGCCCAGCTCATTCCCGGTATCCGTTTTGCCGTCCGACGCACGTATTTTGCTGGGCTGGTTCCACTTTGCCGTCGCGAGGGTCAAGTCGGAAACCTCTTCCTGGAGGTCCATAGTAGGCTTTACCTGGCCTCTCAAAACTTTGTCCATAGGGGTTTTCTGGTGCGCCCAGCTCATTCCCGGTATCCGTTTTGCCGTCCGACGTACCTATTTTGCTGTGCTAGTTCCACTTTGCCGTCGGAAGGGTCAGTCGGGTGGAGGGGGTCAAGTGGTCGAAATAAAAATTTTTCAAAAGTGGTCAAATTTGGTATCAAACGAAAGCTCTAAGTGAGCTGAGCAACTTTTGTCATAGAACTGCGTACCCAAAGTGGCTGTAGAGTGCTGTGGTGGGGTGGGGTGGGGACTTAGGCTATTTTGGGTCAAAAATAAAATTTTTCAAAAGTGGTCAAATTTGGTATAAAATGAAAGGCCGAAATGAGATGAGCAACTTTTGACATAGAACTGCGTACCCAAAGTGGCTGTAGAGTGCTGTGGTAGGGTGGGTGGGGACTTAGGCTATTTTGGGTCAAAAATAAAATTTTTCAAAAATGATCAAATTTGGCATAAAATGAAAGCTATAAGTGAGCTGAGCAACTTTTGTCATAGAACTGCGTACCCAAAATGGCTGTAGTGCTGGGGTGGGGACTTAGGCGATTTTATTTATATAGGTCAAAAATGGAATTTTTAAAAGTGGTCAAAGTTGTGTCAAATGAAAGTCCTAAGCGAACGGAACAACTTGTCATGGAGCCACCCACCCAAACGTGTCAAATAACGTCACGTGCCTATGAAACGGTTGTCTTTACTTCTTTAACCGGAATTTAAAGGATATATAGACACAGCCAACACACACATATTATCCTCTTTTGTGCGGAGCATTTTTGTTACTTGTATATACGTAAACTATATATATAGTAATTTGGTTGTGCTGGACTACGGGAAGCAACGAGAAAAAAACCAAGGCTATGATTATAAAGCTAGCGGTTCAATGGAAATAGAAGATCGTCGGAGAGAGTCCTGAAATTATCGTTGAAATACAGACTTTTCTTGTAAACGGTTAAAATGCACAGTAAATATTAAGAGTTTGTTGAAAGAAATGTTTGCTTCCATTAAAACTCGTTAATCAGAGTTGTATATGTTATTTACGCACCGTAACTAAATCTGAACACTGGTATACTTTGTGTGTATGTATAACTTTTTCAGTCCGCGAATATGGGTTGCTCGGCGAAGCTGTGCCCATATTAATTCGCCCACAACCTAGTCCTCTTCTGTTTTTGAACCTAGCCCCATATTAAGCATTTTTAAGACTAGTCCTCTCTTGATTTTACAACCTCACCACTACCCATATTACTTTTTCATGCTCCGAAGGAGCACTTTTATTACTTGTATATTTATACAGCAACTCAATTACACAACAATCGCTAACACTACTGCAGATGGCTCGGTCTTTGAGGTTACAAACTTTTCGTTTTCTATATTGGAACTTCGATCGACTTTTGTTTCAGAAGCCTTTAAAATTAGGAAAGCAATTTTCAAAATTTTCTACTGTGTAAAAACTTATTTTTTTAGCTCTAGTTGGAATAGTTAGTTTGTGATAGCACGGAATGTGGATAGTTTTTATTTCATAGGTACGGTCTTGGAAGTATTTGCAGCCGTGTTTTAGATCATTTCAAATAAATACTACCGGAGCAAAACGTTTGTTACTTGTCCTGCTATTTACAGCATACTTGGAAAGGCTGTTATATATTTGGTCATTTCTTGCAGCTGTGTAGGCCTGCACTATATATTTTTATTGTTTTAAAATGTCGAATGTTCTGATTATATACAGGTTCGCTCAGTTTGTGTGTCTTTCAGTCCGTGTTTGGTTTTTCGGGATGAAAGTTATTTTGGAGAAAACTCAGCTTTTTCAGCATTTCTTTGCTTATCTGCCAGAATGACTTCAGTGCTTTTGGCAGAGCTCGGCGGGCACCGAATAAAGATAAAATCTTAAGATAACGGCTTTTTCCGTTTTTACCTCACCCATTGCAAAAAGCTCGAGTTTTTTCTTATGAGTTCAAAAAGCTTGAAAAAATTACCTCAAAATTGAAAAGTTTCGGAAAAATTTCGCGATTTTTTGCGAATTGCAAAAAGCAAATTACCCAAAAAATAAGTTTCCACAATCCACACTCAAATTTCCAAAACATTGCTCGGATTCGCCGGATTTTAACAAAAAATGCAAAAATGCTTCAGCGATTTTTCGGAGTTTTTACACAGAAACACCTAATAAATTTGTGAGTCAAATTGTGACAAATATGCTCCACCCCATATCGCCCCCCCCCTTAAATTTTGGCCTAGAAGTAAGCCAGCCGCCGGTACCTCACATTAAAATAAAAGTTATTTTTACATTTTATTTCCAAAATAACATTAGTTTTTATTCAAAATACGCAGGTAACAGATAACAAATTACACATTTCTATGCCCTCATTCATTTATTTGAGTGCGTACATCGCAAGAATTTGCTTGCTTGCAAAAATTCCTACTTTTTTCGGAAAATTCCTACTTTTATTCCTACTTTTTCCTACTTTTTTACAAAATATTCCTACATTTTTTCCTACTTTTTTGATTTCGGGTAGTATGAGGCCTGCGTTCTGTACTTGTCGTTCTGTACACTGATCTTCCTTCGGTATTTTAGGAGAACACAGAACTGTCGGATATGTGTGAGAATTTTGTGATGAAACTCTGCCATCTTGCGCCGCCCTACTGCGAAAAGGTCATTCGCAGTGGCGAGAATATCACTGTTTTCATCAGCTCATTTATCAGGTATCTGTGGATGGGGGTCAGCCGTTATCGTGCAGATGATGTCGCAAGCCTAATAACTAAGCGCTTTGACGCTTTCCA
This sequence comes from Trissonchulus latispiculum, assembly GCA_030248195.1. Taxonomy (NCBI): domain Eukaryota; kingdom Metazoa; phylum Nematoda; class Enoplea; order Enoplida; family Ironidae; genus Trissonchulus; species Trissonchulus latispiculum. The sequence goes on from JASAND010026985.1 coordinate 39,709, forward strand.
TACTCTTAGTTATTATGTACTCTTGATTGAACTAAATTGGAAATTAGTGTGGCAATTGAACCATAGTTTCGTCTAATACGAACAGCAATATTAAAGTTGTCTGCCTACTTGTAAGGACTTAATTTTAAGCTTGGTTTTTTGGTTTATTTTTTGTCCATTACTTATGTACTGTTTTGCAGGGTTATTTTTAATCTATTACTGTTTTGCAGATGCAATATTGAACTGGACAATGTTATGCTGAGCTTGAATCGGTCTGATTTGAAGCGATCTTGCACAGGTAAGCAATAGGTGTGAATTGATATGCAAATTAGGTTAATTATGCTTTTAGAACCGCACAACTCAATTGAATAAGTCATGTAGAAACTGCAAGCAATCGGAATAAAAATTGATTTTACCTTTTAAACCACGTAGGTTAGCCTTCTACAAATTATAGGGGGGCGCGAGAGCGACCCCCTATAATCATGAGGGTGCGCGGAGCGCCCCTCATAATATGAGCTATAAAGGCACTTTGCGGATTTGGGAAACTGTTAATTAGCCATAACTAATTAACGGTAGGGAGTTGAGAGCTAAAGTTTACATTTTTGAAATCTCCAGGCCAAGAGCTTTCGAATGATACCAAACTTGCCCGGAAAAAATGAACTTTGAAAAAATCGACTTTTTGATACAAGTTTAAAAGTGGGTTTTTTTTTCTCTGTATCGACCACTTTTTTAGGGCGATTTTTGCGCACACCGATTTTTCAAACGGCCCATAGGAAAAATTTTTCTATACTAATTTTTGATTATCTAGGCGATGGTCCAGATCAAGTTTATGTTTGATTTCCGAATTTCGCTCTGGGTCGATTTTTACAGATGGTCAAAAATAGAAAAATCGACGTTTGGACTTAGAAATTTTTCGAGGTCGCAACACAGAAAATTGTCAAAAAGTCGTCTAAATAGCATATTTCGGCCTTGGGATGGTACCCATATATAGTAAATCGGGGTCGCTGAACACGATGAGCATACTGCCGACGCCGTATCTCGCCTGGTTCATCTGGTTCAGCTGGTTCAACAGTGAACCAACCCCAAGTTCAAGCTGTCAACAAAGAAAATGGTCTGTCAAACCATATAAAACAGCGTTTTTCGGCCTTGGGATGGCAACCGCATATATAGTAAATCGGGGTCGCTGAACACGATGAGCATACTGTCGACGCCGTATCTCGCCTGGTTCATCTGGTTCAACTGGTTCAACGTTGAACCAGTTCCTGGTTCAAGCTACAGGAGATAGCTGGAAGGTTGATCTTTTGCATACAAAGGTTATTGGGCATGGGGAATTCACTGGTTGTGTTACTTTGGTGATTCGACCCATGGCTGGCCAGATCTGGTTCAACTGGTTCAAAATTGAGCCAGTTCCTGGATCAAGCTACTTTAGATAGTTGGAAGGCTGAAATTTTGCATCCAAAGGTTATTGGGCATGGGGAATTCACTGGTGGTGTTCCTTTGGTGATCCGACCCATGGCTGGCCAGATCTGGTTCAACTGGTTCAAAATTGAACCAGTTCCTGGTTCAAGCTACTGGAGATAGTTGGGAAGGCTGAAATTTTGCATACAAAGGTTATTGGGCATGGGGAATTCACTGGTGGTGTTACTTTGGTGATCCGACCTATGGCTGGCCAGATCTGATTCAACTGGTTCAAAAATTGAACCAGTACCTGGTTCAAGCAACTGGAGATAGTTGGAAGGTTGAAATTTTGCATACAAAGGTTATTAGGCATGGGGACTTCACCGGTGGTGTTACTTTTGTGATCCGACCCATGGCTGGCCAGAGCTGGTTCAACTGGTTCAAAATGGAACCGGTTCCTGGTTCAAGCTACCTGGAGATAGTTGGAAGGCTGGAATTTTGCATACAAAGGCTATTGGGCATGGGGAATTCACTGGTGGTGTTACTTTGGTGATCCGACTCATGGCTGGCCACTCTTGTTCACCTGTTTCAAAATTGAACCGAGTTCCTGGTTCAAGCTACTGGAGATAGTTGGAAGGCTGAAATTTTGCATACAAAGGTCACTGGGCATGAGGAATTCACTGGTGGTGTAACTTTGGTGATCCGACCCCATGGTTGACCAGATCTAGTTCAACTGGTTCAATGTTGAACCAGTTCCTGGTTCAAGCTACTGGAGATAGTTGAAAGGCTTTCGAAATCTTTCATACAAAGGTTATTGGGCATGGGGAATTCACTGGTGGTGTTGCTTTGGTGATACGACCCATGGGGGCCCAGATCTGGTTCAACTGGTTCAAAGTTGAACCAGGTCCTGGTTCATGCTACTGGAGATAGTTGGAAGGCTGCAATTTTGCATACAAAGGT